>JAQQSU010004405.1:0-14087 GCA_028627135.1 Pseudochirops cupreus
GTTTTGGAGTTCCAGGATTGGTTTAGAGTCCTATTTTATGGGTATTTTGGGGTGGCTATGTGAGAGCTGCGATATGTTGCTGCTTCTACGCTGCCTTCTTGGCTCCGCCCCCTAAATAATGAATTCTTAATGAAAAAATTTTCCAAGGAAAACTAGATTAACTGGTGTGGAATCTAAGTATGTCAAACATGAAAACAAATACAGCAGAAGAGAAAGAAATGACAGCAATATTTTTTAAAACCACATGATTGTGGAGAGGCCAAATGACTGAACTTTTAGAGAAGACAAACAGAGATAACAATTATTGCAGTTCTTCCAAAAGAAAAGAATACCCCTCACCCTTGTACAAAAAGCAAAACAAAACAAAACAAACCACATAAGCTACAATATGGCATATACAAAATGTATAATGTTAAAGTTTATATGATATTAACAAACATGGAAATGACCACTCCAAGGAAGCTATAGAAATATGAATACTTCATTCATGCAAAAGAAACAGAAAACATCTTCATCCTATCAAGGCAAATTAAACTATCCTTGAGAATTTGAGCAATACACTGTGCTGGAAAGAAAGCAGTATTACAAATAAAACTGTTGTTTTGCCCACTCATAAAACTGGTGTGTAAAATTTTAAGAATAACATTTTAATTTGGTGTTGCTATACCAACCACTCCAAATCCATAAACTACATGGAATGAAAAGCTTTTAAAATATAGAGATCTCAAAAAAGAAATTCAGACTATGTGGGAATAGGCTTCTGAAGTACATGTCCTTCCCGTTATCCTATTTGTTATCTGTCCTGAATATAACTTTAGTAAGCCTATAGAATATATTTAATGTTAATTTTTTTAGCTATAAAAGTAATGATTTTGTCTCCTTTTGAAATTGTTTACAAAAATATTAAGTATAAAAGAACATCAAAAAAGCCACTTGTAATAGGATTACTGCTGATCTCCATCAAAAAGCATTATCACTCTCCTTTTACCCAGAAGATGCTGTTGGTAGACTTGGGTTTGAGTACAACCTTCTTCTCTGGCTATAACCTTAACTTTAAGTCATTTAGCCTTGCTGAGCCTTAGTTCTTTCATTTGTACAATCAGGTTAATAACTAAAATAATGTACAGTTTGTACAGTATGGTAAAATACAATAATTTGCCATAGGATTGTAGTGGGGAATAATCAAGATGATATGCGAACTTTAAGCATTATGTAAATATCAGTTATTATTAATATGAAATTAGGCAATATGTTTAAAATTAATTTTAACCCATGAGAACAAATACAAAATAGGATTTATAAATGCGCGTGGCACAGTGTAATAATTAAAAATTAATTCTTATGATCATCAAAACCACTCATTTATTAAAAAAAAAAAAACCAGTCAGCCAGATCCCTTACCTGTACCCTGAACACTGTGAAAGGTCAGAGGCTTCTGGTATTTGCCACTTGACATTATTGTGTGCCCTTCAAAAGAATATATGGGTGAACTACTTCCTTCTATAACAAATAGCAATCAGGGATTGTAGATTTGATCTATTCCTGTGGCCTTAGATTTGCAACCTGCCCTTGATTCCTAGATAACTACAAAAGACTGCTCTTCTTATTTGTATTGTTCAGAATCTTTTTGATCTGCCTTGTTTACAAGTTCATGTGACAAGTTTTGAGTCTTTTTCTGTCTTGGCTTTTTGATCCCCATGGTACTTTATGTACACAAATATTACATAAATACATCTTTTCCCTCAGACCTTTATAGAATTTTTAAAAAATGATCCAATTTCTTGCCAATTTGCAGAAGAAGATAATTTTGACCTTCCCCTGATGTCTTATCAGTTTACTGATCTCAGGTCTATGGTACTATTCTTCAAATGCCTAAGCAATATTTTGGGAAACTTTCAGTGACCATGACCTGCAATTCCTTCCCCTTACCTCTGCAAGGATAACCTAGGTAGGGACATCTGGAGGACTCAGAAGTCATCCAAGAGCATTTGATGGCTGTTTTCTTAGCCTCAAACACTACAGCATTTTCAAGTTGCCATAGGGAGCCCCAGTGATAGGTTTTAACTTGGAACTGATATTTCTAGTATGGCTTTATCTGTACATTTGGAAATATTTACAAATAGCTTTGGGCAAGAAAGTGTTCTCCGAGGCCCACTTTGATCACAATGTGAAACTGCAGGATAATCTCTGGAACCTGGGTCCAAAGACACCCAATAGTTCATAATGCTGGGCAAACACTCCCTTCCACACACACATTACTCTTTACTAGCCACTACCACAGACTTGGAGGATGAAGGGATAAAGTCACCTCAAATTTGTAGACATTTGTTAAATGCCTGTGTTGGAAAAGCACTTTGTGGGATGAAGGGATAAAAAGATAAAAGATGAAAGAAAAAAAATCAAAGTTCCATTTCTTTGGGTTGATCTCAGAGGGTTGATCTTTTATTGGATATGTTATTTTAGTAATAGCCAGTACTGAAGTGACAACTGGAGTCACAAGAGAGGATTAATTTCCAAAGAAACAAGCATGTAGAGAGAAGAGCTTTAAAGACAGTCTTGGGGAACATAAGCAAAGTCACACTTAGAAAGAAGAGGATCACTGTGCTACCAAGGAAAATGAAGTGCCATGAGAAAGTGCTATGTGGAGAATCAGAAAAGAACAATATCTTAGGAACTGAAAGATAAGAAAGCATCAAATATGGGAAGTGAGCCAAATGAGGAAGAAGACTAATGAAGGACCAATGAATTTGGCAATTGCATTTTCATTGGAGGCCTTAGAGAAAAAGATATTACATCAGAATGCTGGGCACAAAAAAATCATACAATAAAGCCAAGGAGTGGTGAGAAATTGTAGGCAATGAGTATAGACTACTCTTTCTTTAGCAAAAAAAGGGAAAAAGGCGAATGATGAGATCTTAGGGAAATGAGGGCAAAGGAAATTATAGTTGATGGCTGGATAGACAGATAAATGATATATGAAATTCTAGATAGCTGGATAATATAGACAAATATTTATAGGTAATCACATCTATATGTTTCTAAAGATTTAGATTTATAAACAAAGATATGTGTATAGATGATATAGATCTAGAAATGTAGATATGGATATAAAGATTTCAATAGATATCTTCAGATAGAAATTATCTATCTGCCTATCTGTCTATCTATCTATCTATCTATCTATCTATCTATCTATCTATCCATCCACCTATCTTCTTGAAACCTAAACATATTTGTAGCTACCAGGAAAAGAGTCAGGACAGAGGGGAACAATGAAAAAGAGACATAATGATTCTTGAGGAAACAGGAGGGTAGGGGCTCGAGTGATCAACAAGAAAGTTTGTCAGTTGAAAGAAAGTAAGAGCTACATTCTTCTCTATGAATTAAACAAAGGGGGATAAGTTGACTGAATATATACATTGTGGAAGAGGGAAATGGAAGGTGTTAAATTCAGACTTTCAATATTTTCACTAAAGCAGGAAAATGTATCATATTTTAAGAGAGATGTAGATTAGGGATGGGCATGGGAGTTTTAAAAAGAGATGACAAAAATCCATCATGAGGTATATAGAAGGGTAGTGCAGCTACGAAAGTCAAGTTGATCTAAAACAGAATGAATTTGTAGTGGAACCACTCAGTGAATTTTCACAAAATTGTTCAGGAGCTAGGGAGGACAGTAGAAATTATCTTATCTGAGAGAAATGATTATTATTATGAATAACTAATTATGGGGAAGGTCCAGGCTTTTCCCCTGTCGCATTTTCTTGTTTAAAGCCCAGACGTTGAAGAACATTACTGACTTCTTTGAAAAATTCACACCATAGAGACCATCTTATCTGAAGTAAATTCCTGTCCATTGTGTTCTACTCAAGAAAGTTTGGGTGGACATAGATTCTTTGCCTAGATTGCCCAAGTCTGGGAGTGATCTGGGTGTAGAGATAGTCTCTTTGTCGATGAATAACATGATGTCATTCTCTCATCCCTTCACTGGAGTGAGTTTACTTTTCATGGTAATATTCATTCTCTCATTAATTGTTAACTAATCAGAGTTGATTGCCACCCTCAGGAACACCTACTCTTCCAGGGGCATATAAACTGTGAGCCCACTACAATGAGTCATTTTGGTCTAAAAGAGAGATGGCCAAATCATCATTCCTTTTATTAATAAAATGATTAATATACCAGAAACTATGTTTCAAACTTTTTTAAATGTCATAAGTCCAACATCTTCATTTTACAGATAAAGAAACTGAGGCCCAGAAAAACTAGATGACTTTTTTAAGTTCATCTATTAATAAATAGCAGTAGGAAGGTTTGTTTTTTGACTCATTGGTGTGGCATTGAGTAGCTTTGGTCACTTGAAAGGATTTGGGATTAGCAAGTTGGAAATATTGCAGAACAAGTGGTAATGGGAAATTCATTGTTGAAATGGATAGTTGTAGGGTCAATACTATCCAAGGAGGAAGGGGAGATAAATCAGTAGAATAGGTCAATAATTTAAAGGTAGTAGAAGGGTCAAGAAAAGCCAAAAGAAGGAGAGATTTACTTCTAAAGAAAGAGGAAATGTTGGATGGGGGAAATTTCCTGAATGAGATGGGGAAGGATTATATATTGGGTGGAATTAGAAGGATTAAACATTTTCAGAGGCTGGGTTAGACCATATAGATTAGATAAATCATTTATTATTAGTTTACTATGTGTCAGGAATTGTATTAAGTTCTGATTTTTTTTTAAGACAAAAAACAAGACAGTTCTTATACCTAATGAGAGAATAGTGGAAAGCATGCAAGGATGGCAAGGATGGCCAAAGTCTTAAAGTGGAAGGTTTTGAAGTGGCAAGAAAGGAAATGAAGGAGTTCATCAGAGCTCATTTTAATTTCACCAAGGAAGAAGGTGAGGTAGTCTGCTGATACAGATAGGGGAGGAAAGGAGCTGAGAAGCTAAGAAATATGAATGTGCTCAATCAAAGTTGAATCAAAAGTTTGACATGGAACTGTAAAATATTTTTAAAAATTTAAAATTATGGTAAAAATAAGCAAATCCTTGTGAATATCATCTTGTGATTTTCTGTAGTTGCATTGAGAAGCAGAAGCAAAGTAGGAAGCAGTTAGGAAAAGGGAGGGGAGATAGACAAGAGTCTGGTCTAAGAACTTGCTGGACAGGAAGAGGAAAAGGAAAAGAAAAAATGGAATTCATGAGTGGAAGGCATTGTATTGTCTGAATTGCTAACTATGAAGTCAAGATAATAAAGGGACTGGAGTGTGTGAAGCTAAAGCAAGGGCATATGACTAACTGAATAGTGAAGGATTAGAAAGGTTCTGGAAGCATGAAGCAGTGGAGAGGTGAATGAATGGAAGACTGAGATCTGATTTGGAGAATTCCAAAGATTTGGGCACCTGAATGTGAAGTAGTTTTAGCTAAGAGTGAATCTGCCTAGAGATTTCCCCTATTGATAGTGTGAATATGGTAGCTATGGGTGTCAAGAAGAATAATAAAATGAATGAAGGTAGACAAACCACCTGGGCAAAGACTGAAATCACTGAAGATGCAGAGAGCTTTAGCATGACACAAAATACTAGGAATGAATGCTCGTCATTGAGGAAAGTGGAAGAGTGTGTTGGAGGTCAGTATACAGCAATAATATAAACATTTGCATGAACTTAAAAAAGAGAGAGGTTCTTCTGTAATAATGCTTTTAAAAGTGCCTGGAAATGGCAAGGAAGAGGAGTTGGCTCCCAGTCATGGCATGGCTAGCATCTAAAGGAAGGTGGAAAGTTGTGGCAAATTCAGAAAACAAACAAACAAACAAGTTTAGCTAGTTCCATGAAGAGAAGGGAAATTAAGTGGAGAATGAGGATAAAGAGACGTTTATTAATGACAGAGAACAGTTTAATTTCTCCTTTTTATCTTTTTTTGGGGGAAGTTCCTATGGTTCAGAAAGTTTTAAGAGAAATAGGAAAATGGTGGGGGGTTGCTTTTTTTACTTTGTTTTCTCTCTTTTCCTCTCTCTCTTTTTCTTTCTTTCTCTTTCTTTCCCCCCTTTTCTTAATTACTTCCTTCATTCGCTCCTTCCTTCCTCTTTCCTTTCTACCTACCTTCTTTTCTTACTCCTTCCCTCCTCCTTTTCTCCTGCCCTCTCTCACTTATTTTTCTTTCATTTATTTTTTGAGAATGAGTGTAGCTATCTCATGCAAAGCTGAAATAAGTTCTGGGGTTATTGACAGGGCTGATCCCAATATTGACTGGCTCAGAAGTTTTAACCTCTTCTGTTTTTCTGACCTAAGCCAGTTCATCCCAACTTAGGCAACCTGGTGGCCATTGGCTGGCAGGATTTCAGAATTTTTGTACTGAAAACTACTGTGCTGCCCTGAAAACTTGAATAGTTTTAGCCTTTATTGTAGCTTAGAACTCACAAACTGAAGTTATACATCAGCCTCAGCCTCCCTAGCAAGGTATGAAGGTATGTTCACCACACCAAGCCCTTTACTGTTCTTATTTGAAGTAGACAGGAGCACAAGTCAATTTGTACTGGATTTGTGAAAACTTCTCCTAAAGATAACCCTGCATAGTGATGGTGATCCATTTGGGGTTATATGTGTTGAAGCAGACAATTTTCTATGAGTAAAAATATAGAAACTTACAGTTATGCTTAGGTTGAGGTCCTTTGGATTATATACAGGAAGAAAAATCTTATTTTCTACATAATTCTTCAGTTTCATCATAGTTTCTGGCATATCTTGTTCTATAATATACAAAAACATCTTTCAGGCATATGTTTTCCCATAAAAACAGTATGGTGGTTATGATCTACAAGAGCTCACATTTATATTGGATAACAAAGTACTTTCCATATAATAGCAATTATTTTCATATTATAGATAAGAGAGTGAGATTAGTGAGGTGAAAAGGTTTGCCTGAAGTCACACAATACTATTAATGCAGTGCTCTGCTTGAAATAGATTGTGGATTTAAAAGACTGGCTTGGAAATATGTCAAGTATCAATAATGCTTCTGTGGAAAAATATGCTCCAAGTCCCAGTCAACTGATTCATGAATGATCTTTTCATAAGTTAGGGTATCTTGCACTTGTGTTCAAAGCTGTCTGAATTATCACCTCCAACCTTGAGAACCTGCAGAAAATCTAGCATACTAAAACTCAAAGAATAGGGCTGGGAATCTAACAAGAAAAAAGTAATTCACAAGCTTGTCATTAAGTATCATGAAATCATAAAGTGGTAGAAACCTTAGGAATCATCTGTCTAAGCCCATCAGTTGACAGATGATGAAACTGAATCACTGAGAAGAAACATGAATTGCAAATATATTTACACAAATATCAGGTATAAGATTACCATATTTTATTTGCTATAAGTATTCTAATTTCTACCTATATACACTAGGGCTGTACTAATACCTTCAGATGCCACTGAGAGTCTTATAATTTTATATCTGTTTTAGTTTCAGAAAAGTGTCTGAGGCAAGCAAAAAGGCTACAATAGGAAGAGATCAGAATAGCTGAGCTCCAACATTAAACTATTCTAATCATAGTCTAGGGAAAAACATGAGACTAAGAGATAATTCTGAAATCCAAGGAGAAACCATAGCCCAAGATCACAAATTGAGGGCACACACAAGTGACCCAACCAAAGGCTTTTGGAACAGTGGTAAGCTCTATTTTCTATCACTTTTTTTTCCCCCTTGACCCACAGTTTATTAAACTTGGGTGTATTTGAGGATGGTTTATCACTAGGGGAAGGGAGTGGTACACAGAGAACAGGGAGGAGGTAGTAGATCTCAAGCTGAAGGATAGGTGGTAACAGGGAATTGGGGAAGCTGGTCCCCCATAAGCACCTGCCATTCCGCTCCTTTCTCAGTAATTGCTGCCAACCGGATTACTCCATCACTTGAGCCATCTCGCTCTATGGCCAAAGCAAGAGCATTGGAAGTGAACTGAAGACACTGCTTTTCATTCATTCCCTCTTGATAAAAGGCATCAACACAGCCATAGATATAGGAGCTACCTGAACCCCCAATGGAAAAAGGCTGCCGAACCATCATACCTCCCATGGGTACTGAGTATACCTGCCCCGCCTCATAGGGATCCCAGCCAGCAACGATGATCCCAGCCATGAGATCCTCTCGGTAACAATAACACATCTCTTTGAAGAGGTTAGCAGCTGTGTGGACCAGGGGAGGTTCATTCAGTTCAATGCTGTGGAAGCTGAGCTGATATGTGACTGCATCGGCCATGGCCTGGGTGTCAGCTGCCGAACCCGAGCGGCAGCAGAAGATCCGGTCATGGATAGGGGTCAACTTGTCTGTAACTCCGTTGGCAATGTAGGACCCAGTGGTTGTCCTGGAGTCTGCTCCAAGGACCACGCCCCCATCAAACTGCACAGCCATGATAGTCGTCCCGGTGGAGACGCCCCGATCCCCCCAGTCCGGTGCGAGGCCCATGGGCCCATAGGCTGGGCCTGAGCACGCTACGCGAGGAGCTACTAAAGCTGAAGCCATTATTCCCCGGTTCTGTCGGCGAAGGCCCCGTGTTGCCGGACTATTTTCTAGCACTTTTAACCCATAAAATGATCTAATGGGCACAAGCCAGTTGTAGGAAGTCAGTTCTGTGGAACTGATCCAGGAACAAGATACAAAAGACTCACACTTAACTTGGTTTACCTCAATCCAAACTGGCTCTTTCGTCTCAGCCTCAAAGTGACTCTCAATCCTAGATGTGCACATTTCAGTGTCTCTGGCAGTCAGTTTTCCTCTGCACCGAGGGGGTGCATTGTGGTAACAGGTGCTTCAGTCACAGTGAGGCAACATGGTATTGTAGAAAGTGCACTGGACCCAGTGTTTCATATATGTGTATATATATATATATATATATATACACACACACACACATATATATATATATATATATACATATATATATATATGTATATATGTATATGTATATATGTATATATGCATTTTTATATTTTTACTACGTGTCAAGCACTATGTTCAGCACTGGGGATAAGGTTCTTTATTTAAAGAGTATGATAAGTGTTAAAAGCCTGTAGATTTTGAAAGCAGAGACATGCTGGTGAAAATCACAAAAAATTCCCAACTGCTATTTTTGGGAGCAAGACATTCTCTAACATTTTTGATGTCTAAAGAGACTGACTCCAATATTTGTTAAATGAATGTCTGAGTTCCTCATACACATGTATCTCCACTTGTTTTAAGATGCTCAAGACACGTTTCCTTATTTTTCTGGGCATTTTCTACTTTGCTTCCGTTTAACTGCCATCACCTTTACTTAATCATTCAAAACTTGTAGATTATTGTTTCAGTCAACATGTAGCACTTACTACCCTGCATGGATTCAAGAGGAATAGAGATTATAGAATTTTTACAGATGAGATTCATTTACTGGCATCCTGTATCGTGTTTACACTTTTTAAAAAACATGCATCCCTTTGAATTAAAGATCTCTCCTTGCCTTCTTTATGCTCTGCTTCTTCTCAGTTGCTTTCTTTAAGACAGTCTTGAGGCATCTTCCTTTTCTTTGTATATACAATTGTTGCTGTTTTTCCTTTGTTCTCAAAGAGGACCATGACGTCATAGAGTTAGTTGATTTGGGGACACATTTTATTGTATTCCTTTCCTTTCCTGTTTTGAAATGAACTATTATTTCAATCATCATTATTTCAGTCATCACACTAATTCCCTTTTTATGACTAGAATTTTTTTTAATCTATCACTAGTTTAATGTTAAATTTTTTGTTTATTTATATAAAATGTTTTTATTGATGGATTTAAAATTGAAAGCACCGTAATTTCTCCTACTATCCCGATTCCTCTCTCAGAAAACTATTCTGAATAACAAACACAAATAACAAATACGAATTTTAAAAATTTATTTATTGACTTTTAATTTACAACATGAAGTTCCACAATCCCTTGAGTTTCTAATATTCTTCCCCTTTCACTCTCCTTTCCCCTGCCCCTGCCATGGCGGCATGCAATCAAATATAGGGTCTACAAATCCCGTCACATTAAACATTAATCAAGTTGTAAAGAAGGATTATAACCAATGGAATGAACAATGAGAAAGAAGAAACAAAACAAAACAAAAAAAGAGAGAGAGCAAGTAGTTTGTTTCAAGCTGCATTCAGACTCTGGAGTTCTTTCTCTGGACGTGGATCTCCCTTTCCATCATTAGTCTTTTGGAGCTGTCTTATAACCTTGCATTGCTGAGAGGAGCCCAGTCCATCAAAGTCAGTCATCACACATATGATGAGTCTGTAATTGTGTAGAAAGTTCTTCTGGTTGTGCTCTCCTCACTGAGCATCAGTTTATGTAAGTCTCTCCAGGTTATTATGAAGTCTGTCTGCTCCTCATTTCTTACAGCACAATAGTATTCCATTGCATTCATATACCACAACTTTGTTTAGTCATTCCGCAATTGATGGGCATCCCCTTGATTTCCAATTCCACCACAAAGAGAGCTGCTATGAATACTTTTGTACATGCAGGTCTTTCTCCCACTTGTGTTATCTCTTTGGGATATAGCCACAGAAGTGGTATTGCTAGATCAAAGGGTATGCAATGTTTTTATACCCCTTTTCATATAGTCCCAAATTGCTCTACAGAATGGCTGAATCAGTTCACAACTTCACCAACAATGCATTAGTCTTTCATTTTTCTTACATCCTCTCTAGCATTTATTATTTTCCTGTTTTATAATCTTAGCCAATCTGACTGCTAAGATGTGGTACCTCATAGGTGTTTTGATTTGCATTTCTAAATCAGTAGAGATTTAGAGCATTTTTTAATATGCTTGTAGCTATCTTTAATTTCTTCCTCTGGAAATTGCTTGTTTGTATCCTTTGACCATTTATCAATTAGGGAATGACTTGGATTCTTATAGATTTGCTTCAGTTCTCTGTATATTTTAGAAATGAGGCCTTTAACAGAGACATTGGTTGTAAAAATTGTTTCCTAATTTTCCACTTCCTTCTTAATCCTGTACATTGACTTTATTTGTACAGAAACTTTTCAATTTAATGAATCAAAATTATCAATTTTGTATTTCATAATATACTCTAACTCTTGTTTGGTCAAAAAGTCTTCCTTTCTCCATAAATCTAACAGATAAACTATTCCTTGCTCTCCCAGATTGCTTACATTATCAATCTTTATGCCTAGATTGTGCACCCATTTAGACTCTATTTTGGTATACGGTGTAAGATATTGGACTATGCCCAGTTTCTGCAACAAATACATTTTTAAGACAAAGGAAAAAGAAAAAAGAGAGGAAAAAATCAGCATAACTGATCAATGAATCAAAAAAGTCCAAAATTTTGTTCAATGTACAGTACTTGTGTGCCTTTTCATTGTCTAAAGGGTTGGAGTAAAGATGTTATATCACTACTTTCAAGCCATACTTGTTATTTATAGTTTTAAATCATTAACTTTTACTTTTTATGTGTTTGTTGTTGTTTTTTTCCACTTATATTGTTTTGGCCATTATATATATATATATATATATGTATATATATATATATATATATACATACACACACACACATATATACATACATATGTGTGTGTGTGTGTGTATGTATTTGGGGGGTAGGCTCAGCTTGCCTTATCTTATAGCAGATTATGGAGTTCTTATCCTGCTTCTCTATATTCATTACATTTGTCATTTTTGACAGCATAGAAACCATCAATTGCATTAATGATCACAATTTGTTTACTCATTCTCCAATTTATAAACAATATTTTTTATATTTTTTTACTATCATAATAAGTGCTGCTAAAAATATTTGAGTATATTTGAAGACTTTCTTCTTATCCATGGCCTCCTTGAGGTATGTTACTAGTAGAATCCCTGAGTCAAAGGGTATAAACCTTTCAGTCACTTTAATTGCATTATTACAAATTGGTCTCCAAAACAGTTACATTGATTCATAGTCCTACCAAAAATGCACTAGCACATAATCTTCTCACGACCCCCTCAGTCTTGATTATTCTCATATTTTGTCATCTTTGCCAGTTTGTAGGCAAGACACCAATGATGTTTTGATTTTCATTTCTCTTATTAGCGATTTGGAACATTCTTCCATATGTGCTAAAAAGTTGCAATTCTTCTTTTAAGAATTGTTCAATCATATCTTTTCAACACTTATCTATTTAGGAAATAATGCCTTTTGATTAGATAGATATGATAGGCAGTTACATATTTATGTTACATATATGCCTTCAGGTGAATGTGTGTGTATGTGTGTCTGTCTGTCTTTCTGTAGTCTGTATATCTTGAACATTCAATCCTTAGAGAAATTTGACACAAATTTTTTTCCACTAATTTTCTTCCCTTCTTTTCCTGAGTGCATTAATCTTTTTTGTGCAGAAGCTTTTTCAGTTTCACGTGATCAAAGTTACCTATTTTATCTTCTGTAATTACCTGCAGCCATTCTTTGGTTAAGAATAAGTCTCCTCCCATAGGCATGAAAAGTACATGATCTAATGCTCTTCTAATTTTTTAATTGTTCAATTTGTATCAGTAGAAGGACCAGAAATTAAGACTACCTTGGGGGACCAAGACTTTTTAATCAACTCAATGCATTTTTTCCATAAGGCAAAGAAAATCGATCTAGAAGAATGAAAAGCTATATGTAAGAGGAAAATTATAAAGATATGTTTGTAATTATTGGTATTTAAAATGCTTTTCCATAAAAAGGAGAAAGAAAATATTATCACATTATCCCTGTATTCAATTATTTCAGAATCACATTTTGACTACTTTTTTTGTCAAATCAAATTTTCAAGCAGTTTATTACATATCTTTGCTGTTTCTCTAAGTTCTCTATAGTTCTGACAAACAGTACAAAGTATGATGTACCTTTTTATCAAGGGATAAAAAATGATTGACAGCATTTGTCCTGTAGCCTTTGCTGAATAGTGGCTTCATGAGTTTTGCCACTAAATCTGTAGGTCTACTGGTATCATTGTATCTAATATCATCTTTTCCCAAGTAAGGGAAGCCATTGAATCAGTATACATATATATATGTATATATGTATATATATATATAGATAGATAGATAGATAGATAGATAGATAGATAGATAGATAGATAGATAGATATTTTGGAGACTACTGCCAGCCAAAATTTCAGGCAAAACTTGTCTGGCTTGTTTTGACATATATTGAATACATCTGCAATATTCCTTGCCAAGTAGCAATTGCTTGTCGACCATTACATATACTTCAAGAATAAATAAATGCCTTCTGACAATTTTAAATAAAAGGATTCTCCAGTAAGGATGGTAGACAGAACTTATCCTGATAAAGATTTTGCTTCCTTTCAGTTTTCAGGACAAAGCAAAGCTACCCGGTTATGTGGTATAACTGTATTCAGCAAAGGACGTCACCAGAACTTATTCCAAATACTTTTTTATGAATAATTTTCTTTCACTATAATACCAAGAATAACAATAACACAAATTAACTTTTTTTCACCTTCAACATTTGCACATTTCTGCGTGTTTCTAAGCATTGACTGACTAACTATACTTTAAAAGAAGAAATTGAGTCTTGTCAATGACACAGGTTATAACATATGCATGCAGTAGGGCAAGATTCATGTGTAATAACATTTAGCAATTGAAAGCATATTTCACTTCTTAAATGTAGCTGCTCACTCCCAGGAAACCATCTTACCTTTTAAACATTACAGCTTTTCATTTCTTTTGTCACAAATTTGGGTCCAATAAGACCTGTATTACTCTTTACCTTTTAGTTTACCAGCTGAAGGAGAAACTTGAATTAATCATCACTGGGCATCAGATGAAGAATATTATTTTTCTGCTTAATGTATTGCAGTTATATAATTTACATCATAGAATTATCCAAAATTTCATTATCTAATTCAGATAAGTCAGGTGGCTATGCCTTATTAGTTTTTTTTTTTTATTAAATTCTTTATTAAATTTTTTTGAGTTACATCTTTTCTCCCCGTCTTTCTCCCGCCCACCACCCCAAAGCAGCCATCCCAGTATTTCCCCCCTCCCCCAGTCTATTCTCTCCTATGTC
>JAQQSU010004406.1:0-14087 GCA_028627135.1 Pseudochirops cupreus
TTAAAAAAAAAAAAAGAGTCCTAAGACCAATTGTTTGCAAAGGCCTTCCCTTGTCTTCATTAAGGACACCCTACGTAGATCATCCCCATGATTATATTTAATGTTAAGAAAGAAGGACTATGGGTAGTTCTAACCTTCCCTGAGATCAGGTTTTTAAGATTGTGTCACCTCCAGAACAAATATCCTCATCACAACTTCAACATTTTAAATGCCATTTTCAAATTACTTGTGTAGGGGGTATGGGCCTGGTGATAATGGCTGAAGGCCCCACCCTCCACACAGTGATGAAGATGGACTGTCAGGAGAGGAAGACCGTATCTCATCCCTGAAGCAGGCAGGGAGAGGAAGCAGTGTTTGCCTCAGCAGGTAAGAGAATTAGAAAGTGATCCAGTGGCAGCAAACACTTATTCCCCTTGACTTGGTCTATGATCCTCTAAGCCAGTGGTTCTCAACCTTCCTAATGCTGCAACTCTTTAATACTAATATGTGGGCGTATCTGCATGTGGGCAGACCCACCTGGAGACGGATAGAGGAGCAGCGTCTCGGTTCCTAAGACCATTGGAAATACGCATTTTCCGATGGTCTTAGGCAACCCCTGTGACCCCTGTGAAAGGGTCGTTCGACCCCCAAAGGGGTCGCAACCCACAGGTTGAGAACCACTGCTCTAAGCCCAGAGGCTCTTAAAAAAAATTTTTATAACTGTATTTCCATGAAAATGTTTCCTTTGTAATACTATGTATTTATTTATGAATTCAAAAATATCACTTTGAGAACAGGTCCAAAGGCTTCCTCAGCCTGCCAAAGGGATCCATTACACACACAGAGTCAAGATCTTCTGCTCTAGGCTCAATTTAGGATTTTAAAATGTTAAGAGCCTCATTTGCAAATTTTATTTCATAATTCCATCACAAATCTGAGCCACAGACTTGGAACAGCAAAGCATTTCTTTATTGCAGACATGACTCACACTTGAGGAGACCTACCTCCAGGACCCTCTGAGTGAGGGCAAGGAGACCTGGGTCACAAGGAACCACCTGGCCCCCCCATTCAGGGACCTTGGAACTTTCCAGAAAATGTCCTCGGAATTCTACAGCTCCTCCCTCAGGGTTCCAGGGTTCTTGCCCACTCTATCCCTTCCATACACTCAAGAGTCCAGAGGAAGCCACCAGGGCAGGCTGGGAGAGAGGTCCCTATAGCCCTCAAGGAAGACTAGAAATAAATAGTGAAAGTCCAAGAGCTCTGAGTAGGAATCTGAACCTCTTTGGGATCAGGGGCAGTACTAAAAAAGATTCTATGCTCCTTCTCCAGCTCCCCAGGCCAGGGCTCTAAGAGTCTGCACAGGCTCAGAAATGGGCTGGCTCAGGGTTCGATCCTAGGGAGCTGGATGAGGGAGGAAGGACTTTACACACCTCTCTGCTTGCTGGCACTCCCATGGTTCTAAAATCCACAGGTCCCCTTATACTCAGCCCCGATGGGAAGGAAGCACCAGGGAGTCAATAGTTTCCTTGGGCTTTAGCAATGGCTTTCTCCACGCGAAGGTACCAGGGCCCAATTCGAGTGTGGCACATCATGTCCTCAAATGCCTCCAGGCCCTCCATCACACGTAGCACACCGTACACTGCCTGGAAACAGGAGAGAAGGAATTGTTACAGGGACCCTGGGTCCCACAAACAACCCAGAGAGACACAGAACTTCCCAACCTTGGGGGTCTCATCTTTTGGCCCTGACATGAGACCTGGAAGGAAAGGGAAGCTGGCAGTGAGACAGGGCCTCAGGAAAACCATGGTCACAACTCAGGATGTCTAGGTAGGGGTCCTCTAGAACGCACCAAGACATAGCCCTGGAAGGTCTGACAAGCTCTTGGATGATAGCTGGGACTTTTTCCCACCCCTTTCCAGGGGTCAGGAAATAACAAGGCAGATTTTTCAAGTGCTCTAAGAATTATACATCACTTTCCACAACAATCCTATGAACAATTATCTCCATTTTACATATGAGGAAACTGAGGCTCCAGAAAACAGAATGACTTGCCCCAGATCATATTACTATTAAATCAAAGGATCACAGGCTTAGAGGTAGAAGGGACCTAACAGGTCAACACCCTCATTTTGTAGGGGAGGAAACTGAGGCTCTGAGATGTTACATGACTTGTCCAAGGTTACCTGTGTGACCTTGGATAGGGGTGGCTGAGTCATGATTTGAACCCAGGTCCTCAGACTCCAAATCCAGCACTGTGAAAGACTGGGATAGGGGATCCTAGCCCAGAAAACCTCTTATTTCTCCCCAGGACACCCCAAACTTCTTACCAAGTCAGCAAGGTTGGGCTCCTTTCCCCCCATGAAAGGCCTGTCTTCGCCAATTGCCGCTACCCACTGGTTTGCTGCCTGGTACAGGTCCTCTCGGACATCATCCTGGAGATGGTGCCTGTGGGGGGGAACACAGCCGTCAGAGAGGCCCCTCAGTCGTTAGAGAGGCAGGCTCACACTGCCCCATCCTAGCTCCAGCTGCTCCTCGGGTGAGAGAAGAGTCTCAGCTCACACACACAGCTGGGGGGCGGGTGTGTGTGATGGGGAGGAGGACTTGTCACAAATGCAGCCACCTCCTGGCTCTCTGGGATCATAAGTGGGATGAAGGGCAATGGGGGTAGGGATCATGGGAAGGATAATATTGGATCTGGAAGGGATCTGAGGTTAGCAAGTCCAACCTTCATATTTTATAAAGGAAGAAACTGTCCCAAGGAGAAGTGAGTTGCCTCAGGTCACACAGTGAATTTGGAAAGAACCCAGGTGTCCTGAATTCCAGGCCATGACTTGCTAAGGCACGTGTTAGAGCAAAACCAGAACAAAGAGCAGGGCCAGCCTGGGATGGGGAAGGGAGGCACCCTTCTCTGTTATGGTCATCTGCTCTAGTCAAGGATGAACAAAGAAGGTGACTGTGCCCTGCCCTCCGCTGCTTTCCCCAGCATTGTCCCATGGCACCCCTCTCCTCAGACCACTTTCCCCCATGACTGTGACCCTCCAGCTCCTTCCAGGGATTGGGAAATTAGGGACTGAGCTGTGCTTTGAGGACATGGGCAGGATTCTCAATGGGACAGGCTGCCTACATTTCCAGCAAGAATTCCTAGTTACAAAGACTAGGAGGAAAGCAGAAAACTGAGAAATAATTTTTACAGCCAGTATCACTGATAAAGGCCTCGTTTCTAAAATATATAGAGAACTGAGTCAAATCTATAAGAATACAAGTCATTTGGGGGTGGCTAGGTGGCACAAGGGGCAGCTAGGTAGCACAGTGAATACAGTACTGGCCCTGGAGTCAGGAGGACGTGAGTTCAAATCCGGCCTCAGACACTTAACGCTTACTAGCTGTGTGACCTTGGGCAAGTAAGTCATTTAACCCCAATTGCCCTGCCTTCCCCCCTCCAAAAAGCAAAAAAAAAAATTATATATATATATATATATATATATGTCATTTCCCAATTGATAAAGGTCAATGGATATAAACAGGAAGTTTTCAGATGAATAAATTAAAGTTATCTATAGTCATGAAAAAATACTCTAAATCATTATTAGTTAGAGAAATGCAAATCAAAACAACTCTGAGGTACCATAATACACCTATCAGATTGGCTAACATGACAAAACAGGAAAATGATAAATGTTGGAGAAGATATGAGAAAACTGGAACACTAATGCATTGTTGGTAGAGTTGTGAACTGATCGAACCATTCTGGAGAGCAATTTGGAACTATACCCAAAGGGCTATAAAACTTTGACCCAGAAATTCGGCTTCTAGGTCTGTATCCCAAAGAGATCATACAAATGGGAAAAGGACACATATGTGCAAAAATATTTATAACAGCTCTTTTTGTGGTGGCCAGGAATTAGAAATTCAGGGGATATCCATCAGCTGGGGAATGGCTGAACAAGTTGTGGTATATGAATGTAGTGGGAAGAAACACTAGAAGAAATGATGAACAGGCAGACTTCAGAAAGACTTCTACGAACTGATGCTGAGTGAAGTGAGCAGAACCAGGAGAACACTACACACAGTAAAAGCCACATGATGCAATGACTAACTTTCATAGACTTATCTCTTTTTAGCAATACAAGGATTTAAGACAGCTCCAAAAGACTCATGATGGAAAACACCATCCACATCTAGAAAAAGAACTATGGAGTCTGAACACAGACTGAAGCAGACTATTTGCTCTCTCTCTTTTGTTGTTACGTTGTCTCTTCTTTCTTGTGGTTTCTCCCATTGATTCTAATTCTTCTTTAAAACATTACTAAAGTGAAAATAAGTTTAATATGAATGTATATGTAGAGCTGATATCAAATTACATGTATCTTGGGGTGGGGGAAGGTGAGAGATAAGGACAAAATCTGGAACTCAGAATCTTACGAAAGTGAATGTTGAAAACTAAAAATAAATAAATTTTTTAAAAGACCTCTAGTTACAGAAGGTTCCATGGCCATATGATTCCCTTGTTACTTCTTCAGGGCCATGTGAGAACCCAAGATAATCCTGGCTCTGAGGAGATGCCCATTCTGACCCTCAGAAGACTGGAGGGCATGTGTCCCTCAAAGATCTCCAAACCCTCTTGCCAATCACCCTGTTTCCTGCTTAGGACTCAGGCCACAAACGTGACCTGATCTGGTGACAAATGGAGATTTAATGCCAACCCTTCAAGAAATCTTCAGTGCCTCTGCTTACCTGCTCTTGAGTCTCTTGCTGATGATGAACATGGCGGCTGCACCCACATATTTGGCCACTGCGCCTTCCACGACTCCAAACTTGCCTTCATGGACAATGTAATCAAAGGAAGCCAGGGCTTCAGCGGGAGTTCGATAGACGTTGGGTGAGATAAGGTGCACCAGCCAGTCATCTGCCCACTGTCGCCACTTCATTTCCTCCCTATGGGGAAATAGGTATGTATATGAGTGCATGTGTGTAGCTATAGGCAGCTGGCTGTGCAACAGATAGTGATGGATAGACTCAAGACCTGAGTTCAAATCCAGCCTCAGACATCAGCTAGCTATGTGACCTTCAGCAAGTCACTTAACCTCTGTTTGCTTCAGTTTCAACTGTAAAAGGAGTAAAACAGCAGCACCTACCTTGAAGGGGCTGTTGTGAGGATCAAATGAAACAAGATCTGTAAAGCGCTCAGTGTGGTGCCTGGCACACAGCAGGAAGGTGTAAATGTTCACTCCTCTACACTCTCCCTGGATGCTAGGGCTCAGCCCTTTTCCCTCCAAGGTTCTGTTACTGGCCGTGCCATCTCTCCTCTTTTTTGGGGGTGGGGTGAGGGGCGATGGGGCAGGGATGGTAAATGAGGATTCTTGGTAAGACAAGACTTATTTTAAATAAGGGAAAGCCTTCCCAGTAATGATAATAATGACAGCTGATATGTATGCAGCACTTTAACGTCTGCAAAGTGTTTTATACATGTTAAATACATCATTTGATCCTCCTCGGAGATGAGGAAACTGAGGCAGACAGTGGTTAAGTGACTTACCCAGGGTCACACAGTTAGTATCTGAGGCTAGATTTGAAATTAATTCTTGACTCCAGGACCTGGATTTTATCCATTCTATACATCTAGGTCTAGTCACCTGGTCTAGGCAGAAATAACACCTATCACAGAATTAGAGATGGAAGACCTCTTCCTCAGAGGTAATCTAGTCCAAGCACCACATTTTATAATTAAGGAAGGTGAGGCCTATCAGTGTGGGATGGTTTAGAAATTTTGTCATTCAGCTGTTTTCAGTCATGCCTGACTCTTCCTGACCCCATCTGGGCAAAGATACTGGAGTGGTTTGCCATTTCCTTCTCTAGATAATTTTACAGATGAGGAAACTGAGGTAAACAGGGTCAAGTGATTTGCCCAGGATCACACAGCTAATGAGTGTCTGAGGCCACTTCCTGACTCCAGGCATAGCGCTCTATCCACTGTGCCACCTAGCTGTTGGGCTTTGAATCAGACCTGCTCTAAATCGGCAATTAGACTAGATGAAAAAAATAAGACTTAGAATTGGAAGGTATATTAGGGATCATTTAACTCAACACCTCATTTTACAGAGAAGGAATCAGAGGTCCAGAGAGGGACATGCCCTGAGGTAACCTGTGGATTAGTAGTCTAGCCAGGTTCAGATGCCAAGTCCAGACTCCAGGTCTCCTATTCTTTCTGTAACATCACACAGGCTCAGGGGCAGCCAGATAGCACAGTGGATAGAGTGACCTGAATTCAATCTGACCTCAGACATTTCACAGTTACTAGCCTTAAAGGTCAAATTGCTTAACCCTGATTGCCTCCAAAGAAAGAAACAAACAAAAACATCACCCTAGGTCCTTGAAATTTCTAGAGGCCCCTCCTCCTGTCCTAGAACAGCCCTTCCCACTAAACTATCCTCTCACCCTGGAGACCTCAGTTCCTGAGGCCACAAAGTAAAAAGATGACCCTTCTTGTTCTCACTATCCCCCATCTCCTCATAACTTACTTTTGAGCTTCTTTCCCACTGTAGAGGCGCTGCCTCTCCTTCTCATTCAGCATGAGCCAATATTTGTTGCCAAACTCAGTCACCTCCTTCCCCTGGTCATTCACTGCCTTCAATGGTGGGTAATAGGAGATGATTTCCTCCAGGTTCTTCCTAGAGAATCAGTATCATCAGCTCCCCTGCCACCCTTCCACCACTCCCCTCTGCCACCCCGTTATTCCATCAACTCCCTCTGTCTCTGGAAAACTATGAGTAACTCTGAGATCACTGGGGGAGATATGGGGTCAGGAGGATAGTTTATAGCAACTGGCTCAATTTTAAACCCATGAAGGATTTGTCCAGTGGACCTGTTCCCCATCTTTGCAGGTAAAATGAGATGAAATACATATAATAGGAGGGACCTAGGGTAGACACCCAGAAGTACCTCCTAAGCCAAGAGCCATGGAACACTGGAATAGGTGAGTGAAGGAAGTTGTCCCATCCAGTTTCCCTGGAAAAACTTTAATGCCTATCTTCACCCCCATTCCACAATGCAGGTCCAAGATGGATGAGATGACCTCCAGAGGTCCCTTCTAGCCTACAGACTCTATGATTCTCCAAAGGCCCCTTACCCGGACATCAGGTATGTCTTGAGTGCGCTAATGATCACGGAGGAGTCGTTAAGTTGCTGCTAAAAAGAGAATTACCATCTAGTTGAGGGTAGAGTTGGGCTCTACAAGATATCAAAACATTTTATAATCACACATAGTTTTGGGCAGAGAGGCATGGATCAAGTAGGAAGGGAAGAGAAGATGGGAAGAGTGTCAGGGTTTAGAATAAAGGTCAGAATCCTGGGAGGGGGGAGCTGAAGGTCCTAATACCTTCAGCTCTGACCTATCTGTTCCCACACCAGTTTTATGTTCCATAGGGATCTGGATACAAGAGCCCAATTTTGGCCCAAGGAAATGGGGATGGGAGTGGACAGGCTCACTTACTAGTAATTCTCCTTCCTGGGCAAGCAGGATAGGCACCTTTCTGTAGGAGGAAAATTTAATCTCCTGTCTCCGGACAGGGTTTACCTCCACTACCTCATACGGCAAAGCATGAAAGTCCAGGAAGGCTCGGACCTTGCTACAGAAGGGGCAAGTCTTGTACTGGTACAGGGTCAGTTGGAGACGGCCCTCAGCAAGCTGTAAACAGGAGACAGTGGTCTGTAAGGGAGGGGATTCACTGAGTTCAATCCTGGGAAGGCATGCTTTCCGAACAGCATTTCTTTATAGGAGAAATTGGATTAAAAAGCACATCTAAAGCAGCTTTGATCAAAATAACAGATATATTCAGTAAAGGAAACATCATGGTGCATTATAGACTAGAGCTTTTTTTTTTTAAGCACCTTTAGTTTTAACCAAAGCATAGATCCATGGATATTCTATCGCAAACACAATCATAAAAATCTACAATCTACTTTAGGGGGTTATTTACCCACCTTCATCCCCCTTAAAAGCTGTACACAATTATAAAAAATTAGACCAAGACTTCTTATCCTTGTTTGTATCATGGACTCCTTTGTCAGTCTAGTGAAACCTGTTGACCCCTTCTCAGAATAATGTTTTAAAATGAATAAGATCACAAGGGAAAGCAATTATATTGAATGTGTTTAAATGCATAAAATAAAATACATAAAATTACAAAGGAAAGCAATCATACTGAAATACAGTCATCAAAATATTTTTTAAAATCAAACAATTTCACAGAACTCTTGATGGGTTCAAATGACAGCTATTACTTACAAGTTGTGTTATCCTAGGTAAGTTACATGACCTTTTTGGATGTAGTTTCCTCTCTAAAATTAATGGGTTGTTATAAGTGGTTCTCAACCTTCCTAAGGCCTCGACCCTTTAATACTTGTATGTGGGCATATCTGCATGTGGGCGGACTGGCCTGGAGATGGACAGAGGAGTGGTGTCTCAGTTCCTAAGACTACAGGAAATATGTTTTCTGATGGTCTTCGGTGACCCCATTCAACCCCCAAAGGGGTCGCGACCCACAGGTTGAGAACCACGACTGTAGATGGTTTCTAAGGCCCTTCCTAGCTCTAAACTATACGTTCTGATTTCCCCTGATATCTTAATAATTAAAACGGTTGAAGCAGCAGCCAAAGGGAAGTCAGAGGGAGGGTCGAAAGATGACTAAGGATGGGAAGTTTTTGCTCAACAACCAAATTCTGCCCTCCCCCCCATGCCTTGGATGAGGACTCCTTAGATTTTATCTAAATCTAAATGAATTTCATATGAGTTTTTTAGCATCAGCTGGCAAACACCTTCTTCCTCCTCCTTATTCCCATGGTCCAGCCCTGAGTGCGGGGAAAATCCCACCATCCCTACACCTCACTCCATCCCCAGGAGCGGAAGGAAGAGAGGGGAAGGAAATAATAGTTTTGGCTAAGATCATCGTTAGGGTTGGCTCTTCCCTGAGGAGGTTCTGGGGGTCCCTTCCAGCTGTAGGCGTCTTAAGACCTGAAAGAACTTGAGATCATCAAGTTCAACCCCCTAGTTTTACTGATGGGAAACCTGGGTCAAGAGAGTAGACGTGAGTCACCCAAGGTCACTAATGCATCGAGGTGGTGACAGGACTCAGGTGTCCTGACCCCCGAGCTGGTAACTCTGCGAAACACATAGCGAACCTGGGGGCACGGTTGGGGCTTTAGCCAAGCAAAGCCTCCCCCCTAAACCCGAAGGTGCTTCCAGGGGGCAGGTGGAGGATAGAGTTGTTAGTAGCCAGCTCTGACCCCGAGGTGAGGTGCTCAGGGCTGCATGGTGAGAATGTGGTTGCTCCCCTGCAGCAGGCTCGCTTACCTACGGGGGGCCGCCCGCCCTCCCGCCTGGGTGGGGGGGTGGTCTCACCGGCTGTCTCACCTGGGTGCCCCGCCTCCTTCCCAGCCGTTCCCCCCTCTATCCCCCACTCTATCTCTCACCCGGGAGGCCCCGCCTACTTCCCCCCTCCGCTCTCTCACTTGGGGGTCCCGCCTCCCACTGCCACACCCCACCCCCACTCGCTCTCTCACCTGGGGGACCGCCTGCTTGGCCAGCTGCTCCTGGGACTTCAGACGGCCCCACGCAGTGTGGCCAATCCCCAAGGCGCCCCCAAGGGCCAGCGCAGCCACCCCCAGCAATCTCGGGGACCCCTTGGGCGCCGCCCCGGGCCACCGCCCAGCCGCTCCGGAGAGCCCGGCCCGGCTCTGTCTCAGGCAGCAGCCCAGCTTCCAGCCCACCGGCCTCGCATAGTGCCAGCCCGCCCGGACAGCAGCCACGGCCACAGCCATCTTGACTGCGCATGGGCTGCAAACCCTAGGCGGGCGGGCTCGAGACCCAAAGGAAGCTTTGACCTTAAAGGGACATCATCTCTAGGCACAGGATTTGGCCTCTGAAACTGCAACGAAAACGCCCCGGAAGGAGGAGGGGCCCGAAGGCATGGTAGGGGCTGAGCTTCCAAATAGGGGATTTGGTTAAAGTCCCCGTGCTGCTGCAGCGGAAGCGGCTGCTGGGCACAGCAGCCTTCCCCAGTGGAAAACTAGAGGAGGATTCTGGGATGGTCAAGTCCCTTCCAGCTCCGAGATGACCCACCCTTAGAATTGGGGGTGTAGGGATGAGGGGATGAACTGGAGGTCGTCTAGACCAACGCCCCCTCCCCTTCCACATTTTAAATAGACTAGGAAGCCGGCCCAGAGACTCGCTTCTGTGACTGGTCCAAGGTCACTCCAGTAGGAGAGCTAGAACCCAGGACTTTCTTGACTGGGAAACTCGGGCATTCACAGTTGAATGCAGCAAGTATTTAACCACGGTGGAAACGTTTGATTTAAGGGTCACTGCCAGAGGTCATCCAGAACATTTGCCTGTCCTGGCCCAAGATCACATCCAAATCATTACTGGCTACACCGAGCACAAAACGCTTGTCCAAATCATATTTGCTAAATGATTGAAATTGTCCATGGTTTATTCTGGCGGAGAGCACTTCCTTTGGAGTTGGAGGACTTTAAGTCCAGATTTTTGTCTATTTGTGAGACATTAAGCAAGTGTCTTAACCTCTCCGAAATCAACTTCAGATCTAAAATGCAGTGGAAGTTGGGGTGTTGGGGGGGTCTGGCTTCTTCCCGCTTGTCATCCAGGTAATAATAATATCTGGTACTTAAAACACTTTACAAATACTATCTCATTTTATCTTCACAATGAAGAGGGATAAGTTAGGGGGATTTCTATTGAAATCCTTTCTAGGTTTGTGTGGGAAAAGAATTACTAGACTTAAGCAATCTTGGCAGTTTTATAAAAGTTTATTGTTACACTGAGGCAAGGGGTAGGGTGAGGAGACCTGCAAGCTGATAGATATTAAAGGCAGAGTGACCAAGTTAGTGTGACACTCTTTAGTGGGCAGGGGGATAAAAAGACGGCCTGCAAAGCGTAGGAACCAGAGATGCAGTTTTTAAAGACCTAAAACTGTCAGTCATCAGTTCATTAGGCTAATTAGGGGTACAAAGGTGGAGTTAGGGAGGGACCTGGGAGGAGCCAGGGAGTGACTAATACTTAAAGGAACATGCACCCTTCACACCAACTGCACGTGCATTTTGCCCATAATTCACTGGGAGAAACAGCAGGAGGTGTTGAGGTAGAGGTGTGGTTTTTGCTTTGAAACATCATAAAGTCAACCAGCGGTCAGATTTGAGGTCAAATTTAAATGAGGAGTACCCATCCTGTTTGCAACTGGATGAGTCTTGTTTACTGGAACAAAAGGAGGTAGTGCCTTGAAAAGACTCTTGTTATCATAGCTATAGAGTTAATGGTTTCAGAGGAAATACCTCTAGGCTGGGGGCAGGGAAGAGAAAGAGTTAATGCTTTACAGCTGGGGGAGAAGAAATGTGGCTTTTACAACTTAACACAAAACTGAAATTACAACAATGTTTCAAAATTATAAAAATCACCCCAAAATATATTACAAAGGCCACTCAGCACCACTTCAATAATCCTGGAAGATGGGTTCATTTTATATGTGGGGAAACTGAGACAGAGGTTAAGTGAGTTGTCCAGGGTCATACAGTTAGTATCTGAGTCTAAATTTGAACTTAGGTCTTCCTGACTGCAACTCCAATGCTTTTATATCCTACCTTATTGTTATTAAATCGTGTTTGACTCTCAGTGACCCCATTTGGGGTTTTCTTGGCAGAAATACTAGAGTGGTTTGCCATTTCCTTCTCCACCTCATTTTACAGATGAAGAAACTGAGGCAAATAGGGTTAAGTGACTTGTCCAGGATCACACAGCTAAGTAAGTGTCTGAGGTCACATTTGAACTCAGGGAGAGAAGTCTTCCTGACTCCAGACACAGCACTCTCAGCACTATGGTGCCACCCAGCTGCCTAACACAGTGAAGATTATAGAAAAGAAAGTTATTCCCACTGCCTTGGATTGATAGTGACCTGGAGCACAGGAAGGATCTCACTTTCAGGGGCCCAGGCCTTAGGCCGGTGGCACCTGTTTATATGGATAATAAATGTGAAACTCATACACCTACACAAAACCATTATTACAACCTGGTGTTTCCAACAAAATTGTTTCATGTGTTGTCTCCCCAGACTTCCTTTGATGCTGCAATGTTGACCCTTGGGAAACTGATCCTGGTAACAGTCAGGCTCCAACACCAACTGGAAGGGAATGTTGAATCTAATTCCTCTGAGTCCTGGGCCCCAGCCCACTGAACCAGCTTCAGAGGGGGCTTCGGAAAGGGGAGAATTTGAGCTTCATCTAACAATAGAGTTCCATCTAAGATTTCAGGACAGAGGATTGGGGGCAGGGAGAGAAGAGATGGTTAATACAATGGTGAAAAATGGATTTGAGGCATATAAGGTCACAAGGTCAACAGGAGGGCTTAAGGAATAGAGTTTATCCTTCAAGATAATCTTCTGGATCTGGGGAGAAAAGGCCAAATAAGTGTCTTGCTGGGGCAGCTAGGTGGCGAAATGGATAAGAGCACCAGGCCTGGAGTCAGGAAGACTCCTCTCCCTGAGTTCAAGTCTAGCCTCAGACACTTACTAGCTGTGTGACTCTGGGCAAGTCACTTAACCCTGTTTGCCTTAGTTCCTCACCTGTGAAGTGAGGAGAACTGGAGAAAAAATGACAAACCACTCTAGTATCTTTGCTGAGAAAACCTCAAATGGAGTCACAAAGGGTCAGACATAACTGAAGCAACAACAAAGTGTCAAGCTAGTTAGAACATTGATTAGTTTACTCATTCACAAATCTACATTAGGCATCTACTGTTTGTTTGCCAGTGAAGACACAAAAAATAAAAAGATATGACCTGCCCTCAAGAAGCTTACATTCTCCCAGATACACAGATAAGTATAAATGCAAGCCTTAGACTGTAATGGTAATGGAATTGGGAGATCCCCCTGTGTTGGCTTGGTTTATAGGTTGAGTGTTAAAACCCAGAGTTTGTGAATCCCACTTGTGGGATGGACTTGTTGATGAGAAGAGAGAGGGCTGAACTGGGAGGAGCCATGGATTTGGAGCGAAGCCCAAGCAGAGAAGGCTGAAGGGACTTTTGGAGAGCAGTGTCTTGGACTGCTGAGGGCCAGTTGGAGCTACCCAGGACTTTTGAGAACTGCCACACGGAGCTGCCAAGAACTGAGGAGGCATGGCTGTGATGCCAGTATTTTGTCTGTCTGTTCTGATGTTGTTTTGCCAAATTCACCTGCTGGTGAAGGACAGTGCTGCTGTTGTAGAGATCCTAGAACCTTGCTGTTGGTTCAGAAACCCTGAAGGAGGATTTTCCCATTGTATATTTACAGAAATCCTGGAAGAGGGCCTTGCTGATGTTTTCAGGGGTTCTGGGACTGTTCTACAGGCAGAGAGTGACTTGATGAGGACCCTGGCTATGGCTTTGTTGAACCTGGTCTCCCCAGGAACAGGGATTGCTGAGAACCTGCCTCGAGTCAAGATGAAGACAGGACCACTCCTTGGGTTTTCAATGCTAGGATGATATCTTAACCTTGTTGTAGCTTAAGGGTAGATGGCCTTTTGTGCTCTCTTGCCCCTTTTGAGAAAGTGCTTGGCGTTAATGGATGGTATTGTAATTCAGTTGTGATCCAGGCCTGGGAAACCTTTTACTTTTTTGTGCTCTGTGATTGACCAAATGAATGTACTTTGCTTATGATTGGTAACTAATCTCCATTTGAGAAGAGACTAAATGAATGTACTGCCCAGGAGTGGGCTGCTTTGCCTACTGGTCAGGGGTGGGATACTTGGACCTTGGTGCTTTGCAATTGAATTGAGAACTCACTTGCTAAAGGAATGAGTTATACTGTATTTTGATTTTCTCTGTTCTGTGAATGTTTGTCTTAATCTATCACTGAATAAATGGGGTTTGTGAAGGGGCAAGGTAAGCCCCTCTGTAAGGAATAAGATTATACAAACCAAGGCCCTAACTCAATATGACCTTTCTATTACCCTGAGTTGTTTTGGAACAGAAAATCCTGGGAACATGAGGGCTGCACTTCTCCTGGGACCCTGGCCAGGACCTTGAGAAGAGATATGGTTAACTGCCCAACTCCTGGAACTAGCCATTC
>JAQQSU010004407.1:0-14087 GCA_028627135.1 Pseudochirops cupreus
TTAATCTATCTTTTAAGGTGTTATTTTCTTCAGTCAGGTTGTTGACTCTCTTTTCATGATTTTCTTGCAGCATTCTTATTTCTCTTCCCAATTTTTCATTCACTTCTCTCATTTGGTTTTCAAAATCCTTCTTAAGCTGATCTTTGGCTTTTAGGCAGTCTTCACGTTTCTTGGAAGCTTTTGGTGCGGGAGTTCTGACTGTGTTGTCTTCCTCCCGTTCCATACTTTGATCCTTCTTGTCTGCAAAAAAGGAATGTAGAGTTTGGTTGCTCTTCTTACTTTACTTCCTTTGCCTGCTCATGATGGCCAGTCAATGATTTTTTAGCTCTGTGGAACTCTGCTTCCAGAGAGGAAAGCTATGTCCCAAATCGCTGGGGTTTTCCCAGATGCCAGAGCTATTAGGGGGCTCTCATTTTTTTGCAGCCCCCACCAGTTTTGGCTCATTGAAAACACACCCCAGGACCACCACCTAAGACCATGATCCATATCCAGGCCACTCAATGCTAGAGCACTTGGCCTTTGAATGATTGCTTGCCCCTATGCAGTCTGCAGGCCAGGAGCTCTGAAGCAGCTACATGGAGGCGGCTGCAGGGCCTCCACTTCTGCTGCTTCCTTGCCCTGGAGGCAGTTTGGTCAGACCCACTTTTCTCCCCCAATTTTAGCCAAGATCCACTGATCTTTTACTTAGTCCTTTTTTCTTATGGCTTGATAATTCTGGAAACTGCTACAACTGTCACTGATCCACTCTCCTGAAGCTCCAGCTGCAGCTCGGCTCACCTTGTCCAGCCACCCCAGATGCCAAGTCCCAGTTTCAGGCTGGGCTGATTTTGGCTCACAGCACTGAGATGGTCCCTTCCAGACAAGCTGCCTTCAGTGAGAAGGGTATTTGTTTGTGTTTTAGAGCCCTAAAATTTGTTTAGAGTCATATTTTATGGGTATTTGAGGTGGCTGTGTGGGAGCTGCCATACCTTGCTGCTTCTACGCCGCCATCTTGGCTCTGCCCAATCTGCTTTTTAAGGTGTTATTTTCTTCAGTTTTTTTTTGGGGGGGGGAGTCTCCTTTAGCAGGCTGCTGGCTTGCCTTTCATGATTTTCTTGCATCATTCTCATTTCTCTTCCCAATTTTTTCATCCACTTTTCTTATTTGATTTTCAAAATCCTTCTTGAGCTTCTCCATGGCTTGTGACCCGTTCATATTTTTCTTGGAAGTTTTTGATGCAGGAGTTCTGACTTTGTTGTCCTTCTCCCATTCCTTGCTTTGATCCTTTTTCTCCCCAAAAGAGGATTGTATCATCTGATTGCACCTCTTCTGTTTGCTCATCTTGCCAGTTACTTGACTTTTGAGCTCTTTGCCTATGTAGAGCTCTGCTTCCAGAGAGAAGGGCTTTGTCCCAAATCTCTGAAGTTTTCACAGCTGCCAGAGCTATAAGTTGGGTGCCCTGTCTACAGCTCCCACAAGCTCTGGCACACTGGCCACAACCCCAGGACCACCAACCAAGACCTGGAACCAGATCCAAGCAGGTCAAAGCAATTACCCTCTGAATGGTCACTTAGTCCCCTTACAATCTGCAGGCCAGGAGCTCTCAAAGCCACTACATGGCAGCAGCTACAGCCACCACATCTCCACCAACTCTTGCTCTGGGGGCAGGAGCTTGACAATGGTCTTCCTTCACCCTTCCAACAGAGTTCCCCTCTGTCCTTTTATTTTATCTTTGGCATTTTGGGGTTGAGCAGTGTGGAAACTACAACAGCTGCCAGTGATTCACTCTCCTGAAGTCTGCTCTGGCCAATCTGAGCAGCCCTGGGGCCAGAACTGTGGCTCAAGGGGGACTGTGATCAGTTCCCAGTGTGGTACAATAGCCCTTTCCTGTAGGCCTTCCACCCTGCCTTCAGTGGGAGATGTGTTTCTCTCTTTCTCTTTGTGGGTTCTGTAGCTTTAAAATTTGTTTAGAGTCATTTTTTTAAGAGGTGTTTGAAGTGGTTGGAGATGGAGCGCACACCAAGTTTGTGCTTTTACTCTGCCATCTTGTCTCAGCCCTGACATATCTATACTTTAGGATTAGATTATTTCATTTCCAATTAATTTTTTATCTGTCATTCCATGTCCATTTATTAAATATATTTTATTGCATCATGATCTGAAAAACCAAGAACATATTAATATTAATGTAAGAGTATGCGTGCTAAAACTAGGTTTTAGTTGGTTCAGCTTAACATAGAGAATGTAAAGAGGGTTAGTATGAAATAAATATAGAAAAGTTACATTGGAGCAAGACTTTTAGTGGGATATTCATACCACCCTAAATAATTTGTTTGTTTGTTTCCTATATACATGACAATAGCAAACCACAAAGAGAGTCTGAAGACATGATGAGATCTGTGCATTAAGAAGACTTTTTTTCCAGTTGTGCAAAAATTTAAAAGGGATAGCAAGTGGAAACCAGATACAGTGGTCTTAATGAATACAGTGTGTAGCGTACTATATGTGGAATACAGCAGTCCTAGTGTGGTGATAGCAGCAGTAGAAATAATGGGAATGATCCATGAGTTGTAAACAGAAAGAAATGATAATCAACTGATTGGTTGTGGGAGGGTTATGAAGAAGAAAGTGTCAAAGATGATTCTGAGGTTCTTGTCTAGGAATGGGAAGTCATCAAGACTAAGGAACTGAGGTAGACATAAAATGATGAGTTCAGTTTTGGATGTGAGAACTTTTATTATTAATTATCTATTTCCTCAAGCAAGAAAACCATACTAGTTTGGAAAGCAGGAAGTAAGTTATAAGAAATGATAGTACCAGTAGGTAACAATGGAAAACTGTGAGATGAGTTTCTTTGTTCTTTACTACTATATTTTAAAAAGTACTTTTACAGATAAATAGAAACTACAATTGCCCATCTAATGTAATTTGGGAAGCACAAGGTAGGTCCCCAACATCATGCCTCCCAATTGTTTCTTCATCTTCTTGCTAGTACTTAAAGTTCCACCTTTGGAAAGTCACTCCTTTGTATTATACTATTACCCATCTTTACAGTTTCTTTCTCTGTTGTCTCTAAGAGCAACACTAGTTTAAAATAATCACATCAATTTAGACATTCCTAAACATAAATAAATAGAGCAGAACCTTTCTAATGTGACAACTAGTAAAGATAAAAGTTTGGGAGGGGAAGAGATAAATTTCAGAGCACATACCAATTCCATAGGAAAATGGGAAGTCCTGAGATTCTAGGGCAGTAGTTCTCAACCTTCCTAATGCCGTGACCCTTTAATACTCGTATGTGGGCATATCTGCATGTGGGCGGATCTGCCTGGAGATGGATAGAGGAGCGGTGTCTCAGTTCCTAAGACCATCAGAAATATGTGTTTTCCGATGGTCTTAGGTGACCCTGTTCAACCTCCAAAGGCGTCACGACCCACAGGTTGAAAACCACTGTTCTAGAGGGCAGGCCTTCAGGTAAATAGTCAGAGTTAAATGTTTTCAGAGGAAAAGTTGATAAATATTTCTTTAAAAATTTAACAATTAAAATATTGAAAAGGAAAAAAGTAAACTACAAAAGCATGTAAGAAAATCACAGTTTACTAAAAAGACAAATAGTAAAGTACCTTATACATAGTACTATAAGAGATACATTTTCGGTAGGTAGGTCTCTTAGTGGATGTGAATTGATCACAGGGTACACTCTGCATGAGATATCTACTGGCTTTGTAACTCTGGGAAAATTAGAAAACACATGTAACTTTTAGTTTATTCATCTGTAAAACAGGAGAAAGAAAAAAACAACAATAACCTTACAGGATTGTTAGAATAATCAAATGATATAACATCCACTGAAAGTGTTGCACAATTTGAATTGATAGTGCAAGTTCTATCATTTTTATAATTGTATCATATATTAAGAGGAGGAAGTATCAAATGTGCATAATGGAACAGAAGCTAGGCAAGAAATCCCAAGAATCACATCCAAGTGCATGAGTGACACATTCAAATAATTTAAGGAAGAATTAAAATTGGCGAGGAAATTTTGACAGGAATTGACAGAACTAAATACATCTCAGAGAGGAAATAAAACTGGAACTGCATGGTGCTAAAAAAAAAAAAAAGGGAAATTTGTGTAGCACAGAACTCCATAAAATGGAAAATATAATGTTGAACTTTAAACTACCAAGAGAATTCAAAACAAGTTTACCATAGCCCTAACAAAATATCCTACAACACAATCGACACCAAAAACAACTCAAACTCAGAAAATAACCCAAATGGAAAGAGATTTCTAAGGAGTGCACATGAAAATTATTGACTTGGAGGACAGATCAAAGAGAAAACCTCAGAAACACTGGGACTGAAATATCATCAAGAGATAAACTAGTATGATTACTGTATTCAAGAAATTGCTTTAAAATTTGTAAAATTATTTAATCAAGTGACAGTTTTAAAATGGAAAGGATCCATTGAAATGCAGTAGAGGAAGTTTAATAATCAACTCACCTAGATACATTATCACTAACTCAAAGTGCCAATGACAAAGAAAAATAAATATTTCACACTGCCAGAAGGAAATAAAATTTCGCTAAAAAAGGTCTCGATAGATTTGTTTTCACACAAAAATAAACCAAACCAGAAATGATTATAAGTTTTGCAAAATTATAATGGTAAAATTCAAAAACTTGTCCCACAATCACAAAATCCATTGTTCAGCAAATTTCTGCATGCTATTTGAGACAAATGAGGGCAATTTTAAGGACCAGGATATCTTTAAGGAACTGAAAAATGGACAAAGTCTTCAGAAATGAATAAGAGACAGGTATTGTAGAGATGAAGAAGTTGCTTATAAATAGGATATATAACACCTTGTTAACTGGTTTAAGGTCTAAATACCTTCTGTTCTTTGCAAAAAAAAATTTAATAAACTTTCCTATTTTAATGCCTTGGGAGCCTTGGTTGCTTACAGAAAAGAATTGGAACACTCCTAGGGAGAACTAAGAGGATCTTAGTTGTGATGACCCAAGAGAGATTCTTTCATGGGAGACAAATACCAATCATAGAGTTTATAGACTATTACCTAATTGGAAGACTCCAAGATTTAATTAGCATTTATTCAGCAAGCATTTAATTCAGCATGTGTAAACTCAGAGTGTCATTAATGTGACATGTCCTTTATTATTTATCTTTAACCTAAGTGACACATTTCAATTCCTCAATGGATTTGGGATTTCATTCATCAGTATTGGTAATTCCTCCACCTTTAATGGCTTTAACCTATCCAGATCATGGGTTAATCTTATCCATGACTTTTTCCCCACAAAGCCTATATAAAGAATTCACTCACAATGTAGAAGACTACCTTTAATTAATTTGAGTTATACTGGATACTTGGGCAACAATCTTCCTGTCTGTCTCATTACAATTAATAGATGAATGAAAAAGCATTTATTAAGAGCTTATTATGTGATGAACATTGTGCTTAATACTGGATATTAAATATAAAAACTGCAAACAGACCCTTCCCCCAAGGAGTACATGTTCTAAGGGAGGGGCAACAGCATAGAGAAGAGTGATGACCTTATATGTATACCCAGGGAAGATATTTTAGTTAGAAATTTAGGGGGATTATGAATGGAGGTATAAGGGAACAAACTTACAAGCCTTTTCCTGGAAAAATGACAGAATTGATTTTTCTGGGCTTCCAGAACTGGAAAGGAGATGGAGGCAGATATTATTGTAGCTAGTAAAGAGAAGTAATAATAGTAAAGTTAAGCATGGCTGTAGCAGAGGTCTAGATGTAGTAGGTGGCTAAAGCCACCAACCATGAAACAGGATAATGGTATACCAGAGCAAGAGTTACAGGCAAGAAGGCATCAAATCTTCCAGGGCTAGGTTTCTGGACCAGTGATGATGGCATCATCATCATCATCATCATCATTAACATTAATGTAGTACTTTCTATGTGAGAGGCACTGTTCTAAGAGTTTTATTCATTTTGTCACATTTGATCCTCACAACAACCCTGAGAGGTAGGTGTTATTACATATTATCACCATTTTATAGTTGAGCAAATTGAGGCAAATAGAGTTTAAGTAATATGTCCAAGGTCACATATCTAGTCTCATAAATACTTCTCTGAGGCTTATTTAAACTCAGATCTTTCTTACTCCAGTCCCAACACTCTATAAATGTACCACCTAACTGCCTCTATGCATGGTAACTGGTGAGAAGTCCAAAGAATGAAGATCTATCCAAGTTTTACCTTTCACACTTGGCTTTAATGAAATCTTTTATCCTCCTCAAATATCAGTCTTCCTAGTATATAGCAAGTATTTAATAATTGTTTTTTTCTCTTTCCTTCCTCAATCTACCACATCTTATTTATCTGCTGCATATATGTTTCTTTTGTACATTGGATAACCAGCAATTGTGATCCTATTGATATTTTAGTAATCCATCATTTGTAGCCATATAGCAATCACTGGCAGAGTATTTTGACTCTTTTTACAAATCTAATCAGTTGTCAAGCCTTTTTATTTATCTCCTTCAGATCTTTTACACATATCACCTTGCCCCCACTTCCATGGCTGGCCATTATCCTCTTCAAACACTCTTTATCTCTGTAATGGTAATGAGGATTTGAAGATCTTCCCTGCCCCTTGTACTTAGCACCTTGTTTCAAGACAAGTACTTAGCACCATGTTTCAAGTTTGGTGGACTAGACACTGTGAGCTTCAGTATGGAACACGAACTGCCCAAGGAGCTGGACAAGGAACTGAGAGCTGTCTGCTTTTGAACTCAGGTGACAGTTGGGTAGAATTTGGCATAATCTGGGACCATGGAAGAGGAACAATGGAAGCTTAGAGCCTGCCTTGAGTCAAGATGAAAGATCTCTCCTTGGGTATTTAATGCAAACTGAGAAGATCATGATTTACTGTGGCTTAGGGGTGGAGGACTTTGTACTCTGTATCCTGTACCTCTTCAGGATGATTAAAATAAGGATGATTGGAAACTAATCTCTAATTAAGAAGAAAAAAGACTTTTTGGCTGAGAGATTAAGACAATGTGGCCAAGGGGTGGAGAACCTTGACTTTTGTACTTTGTGTCCATTAAGGAGGTTTGCCTCCTTAAGAATGATTGAATTAAGGGCTTACTAAATGATTGAGTTACTAAATAAATGTTATCATTTGCTGAAAACTATGTGACCACTTTGGTGAAAACTATGAGGCCACTTTTAGTGATAAGTTGTTAAGTTACATCATTGTGAATGCTTTACTTTGATTTCTCTCAATGTTTTGCCTTAATTTATTGTTGAATAAATAGAGAGTTCACTATACTATGTAATCAGAACCTTGAAGGTGTTCACAGCAGCAGTCCTCTGGAAAGCTGCTTGTGTTCAACTTTATAACCTCTTACCTGGGTGATTTCAATATCCTCCTAAGTGAAATATCTGCTTAGAGTATCTCCCATCTCCAAACCACCATGCACAGCTGTCAAAAAATAATCTTCCTAAGACATAGGTTTATCATTCCCTGACTCAAAAACTTTCATTGACTTTCTATTACTTCAAGGATAAAGCAAATAGTCTTCAACCTAGCACTTAATGCTTTCCAGAATTTAATTTTAACCTTTCTTTCTGGACATCTCAAGATTTTTGTTGTTGTTGATTTATGTTCAGTTTTTCCTGACCCCATTTGCAGTTTTCATGGCAAAGATACTATAGGAGGCTTACCATTTCCTTCCCCAGATTAGTTTACAAATAAAGAAACTGAGGCAAACAGGGCTAATCAATTTGCACAAATTCACAGAGCTTTTAAGCGTGTGAGGCCAAATTTCAATCCAAGTCTTTCTGACTCCAGGTTGGTTACTCTATCCACTGCACCACCTAGCTGCTCCAGTGCCTTTATGCAAGCCATCTCCAGTCCCTGGAATGTATTAATTCCCTGTTTTCCATCTCTAAATTTTTTTTTCTTTATTAAAGGCTCAGCTTCATAAACACTATCCTAATCCCCTCAATTCACAACACTGGATCTCACCTCAAATTCCATGGTGTTTATTTATCTGTACTCATATTATATTCCACAGGGAAATGCAAACTCTTCAAGGGTAGAGTCTATTTCAGTTTGGTCTTGGTATTTTGGGGTTACCTCACATATGTTAGGTAAATAATAAATGTTACTGAAGCAAAACATCGGGCTTTTGTGGCAGTGAGAAGGATATTTAAAACCTCAATGAACTGCTAAAAGAAGAGGAATTGGTAAGAGATAGGAATTTCATTTTGCTCCATTATAACTTGGAGTGAATTACTATTTTTCTAACAAATATCAAAGAAAAACATAAAAATAAATGTAGGTTACTGAGAGTGACCAAGAACAAAGTCCCAAATTATCTGACAAGATAATCTTTTCTTATCATTAAACCTCTACTTAAGATTTAAACAATTGTAAAGCCAAGCAAAAGCAGCTCTTCTGAGGACTGTTGCAGTGAATACCTTTAAGGTTCTGATCACAAAGAATAGTGAACTCTCTATTTATTCAGCAATAAACTAAAGCAAAACATTCACAGAGACCAAAGTTCAGTATTCATAGCAATAGAACAACTCATTACTAAAGTGGCCACATCGTTTTAAACAAAAGATATCATTCAATAAGTCCTTAACTCAATCATCCTTAAGGAGCAATCATTATTTTTTTTTCCGTATAAAATATTTATTGTACTAATATCTGGAAAATGAGACCTTAAAAAAAATAGACACTTCCACTCCAATGCAACAGTGTGATAAGTCCTCTCTTAGGGCCAAGCAGGAAGGGTTCCTCAGAGAGCACTGTCATGCTCTGCTTCCATGCCCCACTCCTCTCCACTGCCAGTCTCAGCTGGCAGAAGCCTGGGGAATCAGAAACACTGAGGTTTTACCAGCTGCTAGCAAGTATCTGAGGAAAGGAGGGGTGTCTGAGTGACTCATCTGTGACCTAGGAACTTAAGGGCATCAGATTGGAGCCTATTGTATTCCAATTCACTTTAGGGCTGAATGTCTAGGTCAGGCAGAAGAAGACCATAGTGAGGATTTGGAGACTGGTTTTGAGGAGGGTTAAAAAAACAGGCTCTTTATCTGGCACCTCTGTCCAAAGCCCATTCTTCTTGGATAACCTTTCTCCCACTTACTGCAGGTAGCCACTCCTACCTCTAGCCTTGGCTTTGCCCCTGCCCTTCTTGAGTTTGGGTTTTTATTCCTCATGGTCACCCACCCAATCCTCATCTCCATCCTGGAACTCCAGGGTCTGTTTCTCTGGTCCACTGTTGGTAACCTGAGATCCGCCCAGGCGATCACAACTAGCTCCAGGATCTTGGGCAGCCTGCTTTCCTAGGTTAGTGCATATCAGGGCCCTCAAGCTGCTTCGAGCCTTCGAAATTAGTCCTTCCATCTTCTGAGTCTCCTCTGGATCTGGTGTGGTGGATGAGAAGAGCAGAGGATCTTCAAGAAGTTGGACCTGGCATTTTTTCTGCCAAGACCAGGAAGGATAGGAATACTACTGGCCTGCAGCCAGTCCCAGGCCACGGTACCTTTTTTCCATCCAGATGTAACTGTTGCCCTGGGCCACTCCAGTCTGAGAATCTAGAAAGGGCAGGCGCTGATGGCACTCGGCACATAGACGGGTGTTTTAACTGAGACATTCCTCAATAGCGTCTTTGTAGCTCTGTCCACTAAGAAATGCCATCTTCCCTACTATTAAGCTCCTCCAAGTCCCTGGAGAAGCAATCATTATTAAGGGAAACAAAGTACAAAAGTCTCCTGCCCCTAGGTCACAGTAAATCATGATCTTGTCACTCAGAACAAGTACTCAAGGAAAGGTCCTTTCATCTTGATATGAGGCTATCTCCCAAACTCTATGGTTCCTCCTCTGGGCTCCCAGCTGTGGTCCAAATTCACCCAACAATCACCTCTATTTCATAGGTAGGCAGCTCTCCGTTCCTGTTCCTATTCCTGTTCCTGTTCCAGTTCCTGGTCCAGCTCGAAGGCCACAGTGACCAGTCAAGCTCAAACCCTTCAAAGTCTCTGTTTCTGGGAAGAGAAAACTTAACAGAGGCACAACAATATTCATACACATTGCTAGCACCATCATCAATTCACTTTCTGCCTCTGAAATCAACACAGACCCACAAACAGGATCTGAGAAATCAACACAAACCATCAGTAAAGTCCCAGTACCTCTGAAAACATCAGTAAAACAGTCCTCCAGGACTTCTGTAAACAGACAACATGAAAGTCCACTTTCAGGGCTTCTGAACCAGCAGTAAGGTCCCAGGGCTTCTGTACCAGCAGCAACATCCACTACCAGCAGACAGGTCTGACAAAGTAACATCAACACAGGCAGACAAAGTGTGGGCACCACAGCCATCCTTCGTATATATATATGAAATATATATATATTATCCTTCATATGTATGATATATAGATATATCATATATATACATGTGTGCTTGTGTATATATACATATATGTGTGTATATACATATATGTGTGTGTATATATGTATGTGTGTGTGTGTGTGTGTGTGTGTGTGTGTGTGTGTATATATATGTATATATGTAATCTCTTCCCTGTTCTGTCCACCTATTATGTCTTTCTTGTTCCGATCTTTGGCAAGTTCCTCCCATTGTGGACTTCACAGGTTCTGTTTCTCACAAAGACTTGATAAAATCACAGGCGAGGCTCAAATACACTTGAAGAACTGAAACAAGGTGCTAAATCAGCAGTTGTCAACCTGTGGGTCGCGATTGGGGTCGAACGACCCTTTCACAGGGGTCGCCTAAGACCATGAGAAAATACATGTTTCTGATGGTGTTAGGAACCGAGACACCGCTCCTCTATCCATCTCCAGGCCAGTCCGCCCACATGCAGATACTCCCACGTATGAGAACCACTGCGCTAAATACTTGAACAACTGAAACAAGGCATTAAGTACTCCTTTGCTTCCAACTATGATTTCAGTATTTCTGCCTAATAATTTAAAAGTGCATAAATGTATTTTAAATAATTGTTTTTGCATACAGTCATCTATTTTTATATACGCGTGTATGTGTATCTGTCTGTCTATGTTGTATGTGCTTGCATTCATCTCAAGTATTGATTACATACAATGAATGCATGATTATAAGTACAAATGCTATCGATACATGTATGTAGAGATACAGATACAAAACCCCAAGCTTTGTGTGTTCCATTCTAAAATATTCATGTTTCATATATGTGGAGAATTCCAAATGGAAATATAGTTTCATTTTACTTATACATGTTTATATGTGAATATGCACACACACACATACATACACACACATATGTGTTTGCGTGTTTGTATTGGCGCCTTATTGTAATTTAAATGAATATACAGCGTTAGGAAGTAAGAAACTGGATCACCCTGTAATCTGCGCGTGACTGAGTACAGACTGATAGACAGGACTAGGCAACTACGGGCTTGACCCAGGTAAGGGTATTTCAACCCAAAAATGGACCAGAGAAGCCAGATTTCTTCTGCTGCTTCTCTTCATGTGCACTGTTCTACAGTCACAACAGATGACAAGGTAACATCAGCAATATTTTCCTTCATCCTTGCCTTTGCTCACTGCATTCCCTAAGGCTGCAATGGCTTCTCCCATTGCCCACCTTGGCCTTTTAAAAATCAAAACATCCTTGAAGGTTCAGTTTAAACGTCACATATTTCATGAAGCCCTTCATTATTACTTCCTCTGGATTTCCATAGCATTTTTTGTTTCCTTCTTTTCTAAAACTTCTTCTTCCCTCCTCTCAGCTTTGTTCTCCTTATATAGTGTATATAATGCCATAGTATATTTCTATAACTGTTATATACCACCACTACCACCTGTATACTGTATGCTCCATAAGAAAAGGGACCATTTAACATAAATCTCAAGATCAGAGTTATCCAAATGTGTAATGGACATTTAAGGCGTCCCAAAATTGAAAGTCTTCAAGACAAAAGTAAATGGTTACTTTAGAATCAATCAATAAACTAATCATCAAGTATCTAAATTTTTTCAATGTATTATTTATTTTTCACATTCATTTCTTTTAAAATGTTGAATTCCAAATTCTCTCTCCATTCTATCCCCCCCACCCATTGTGAAAGCAAGCAAAAGTTATCAATCATAAAGTGGGAAGCCATGCATTATATATTTCCATATTAGCTGTATATGTATGTATAGATGTATATTATAGATAGAGACAGACAGACAGACAGACAGAGACAGAGACAAAGAGACAGAAACAGAGACAGAGAGAGACAGGGAGAGACAGAGAGACAGAGGGAGAGACAGAGAGACAGAGGGAGGGAGAGAACCAATGATAATTTTTGTACTCTTACTGTATCAGTTTTCTAACTGAAGGTGGACAGTATTTTTTCATCATGAGTCCTTTGGAAATGCCTTGGATCATTATATTGATCAGAGTAGCCAAGTCTTTCACATTTGGTCATCATTGCAATGTTGCTGTTACTATGGACAATAACATCCTGGTTCTTCTCAATTGCATCAGTTCATAGAGATCTTGTCATTTTGTTGTTGCTTTTGTTTTGTGTGTTTTCTGAAACCATGTCCCTTGTCATTTCTAGTAGTACTCCATCACTACAATATACCAGAATTTGGTCAGCCAGTCTCCAATTGATGAGAATCCCCTCAACTTCTAGTTCTTTGCCACCACTAAAAGAGTTGATAAAAATATTTTTGTATGTAAAGGTACTTTTCCTTTTTCTTTGATCTCTTTAGGATACAGCCATAAAAGTGGTATTGTTGGGTCAAAGGGTATGTATAGTTGTATACCTCTTTGAGCCTAATTCCAAATTGTTCTCCAGCCTGGGTGAGCCAGTTCATAATTCCACAACTGTTTATTAGCATACTTATTTTCCCTCACTCCCTCTAGCATTTTTCAATTCTGATAGAAAGGAGGTGGTACCTCAGAGTTGTTTTAATTTGCACTTTTCTAATCAAGAGTGATTTTGCGCATTTTCATATGACTATAGATAACTTTGATTTCTTCTTTGGAACACTGCCTGTTTACATCCTTTGACCATTTGTCAATCGGGGAATGGCTCTTTTTTTTTTTTTTATAAATTGGGCTCATATATATTTGATTGATGAAGTCAATCAAAGGAACTTGCTATAAAAAGTTTGATATTGCTTTAGTGACTATAATCCCTTTTATCAAAATGTAGTTTCTTTACATATTTCTTCTAATTAATTTTAGTTTTGCTTTTGTTTTGTCTGAGATCATGATTGCTAAACCTGCTTTTCTTTTTTTTTTTAACTTCAGCTGAAAGATAATAGATTTTGCTCCAGGCCTTTATTTTAACTCTGTTTTTCTGTTTCAAGTGTATCTCTTGTAAGCAACACATTGTTGTATTCTTTTCCCTAATCTATTTTGCTATCTGCTTCTGTTTTATAGGTGAACTCATTTTATTCACATTCATAGTTAGGTTAACTAACTGTGTATTTCACTTCATCTTATTTTTTTTTTCTATTTATTTTTCTCTCCCTTTTTGTCCTGTCCCTCCTCAAAAATATGTTTTGCTTCTGACCACTGCTTTCCTTAATTGATCATCCCTCTTATGATTCCCCCCCCCCCCAAATTGTTATCTCTTTCTCCTCCTATTTCCCTATTTGGTAAGATAGATTTCTATACCCAACTCTGTGTGTTTTGCATTCTTCCTTCTTTGAACCAATTCCAATGATAACAGATGTATAAAATAAAATTAAATAAAAAAATAAATAAAATTAAAATAAAATAGAGTAGATTCAAGCATTGCCATCTACTCCTTCATTTTCTCCTTCACTATAAAAGCTCTTTCTTGCCCACCTTTTTTATATGAGGAAATTTTGCTCATTCTATCTCTCCCTTTGTATCGGCAAGCACCCTAGCATACCTAGGGCGGCTACTAGCACAGGTTCTTAGATCTGCTTTTCTAAAGGAAAGCAACTCAAAGTGGGTTAACAATCTTACTTTAATCAATCAAATACCATTTACCTAGTTCAGGGGGAAAAGTCGGCACCCTGAACTTCAGAGAATACAAACAGAAGTTACAAACAAACAGAAA
>JAQQSU010004408.1:0-14087 GCA_028627135.1 Pseudochirops cupreus
TGCCCCCTATGGATGTCTTTCAACAAAACACCAAAATACTTTCTATCTATACAGCTCAAAACAATATTTTGTCCCTTAGATTGATCATACACTTAATATTCCATTTCAATAAGGTATTTAGCAAATGTCATGTTAGACAACTTCTGATGGGCTGCTTTACTACTGTGATTGCACCGGTGTTGCTGGTGCCATGAAAATGCCATCATTGTGCTTGTCAGGCTCTTCAGACCATATCAAAATGCAGAAATCTCATCTCTGCACAAAAATCTGAGGCTGAAAAGCTAGGCTTTCATTTCTTGACATTTATGGAATAAGACTACAGTGCAGTAATGAACTGTAATTAATTGGACCATGGGCTGCAGGAAGGTGTTCATTAGTTTATTATTACGAGACACACTTTATTTGTCAAGCTTTTGCCTGATTTGATAAGGTGAAGTCTAATTAGTCGTATAACTGTTTTATTTTTCTCAGTAATGATCATATGCCTAAGGGCTTATTGCAAAAGGGGGCATTTTTAGAAATAAAAAAAAAGTAGATCAAATTACAGTCTGAGGGAAGTTTCAAAGTTTTTCCTTCAAGAGTTGAGTTGGCTGCTTCTCTTACACTGCAGAGCTGGGAATGGTTTTAAACTCCCAGTGTTTTCTGCAATTCAGTTCAGCCTGTGCATGTTACTTCTCTTTCCTGGATATTTATAAGTAACAGAACTCAAAGGGATCACTTCTGTGTATACCATGATGCCTCATATATACACGGCCCTCTCATCATGACTAAAAGGCCATTTGATCTCTTGAGAGGTGTTGGATGGTGAGAAGATCATCTCCAGATAGAAATGAGAAGGCATAGAAGAGACTGCCTTGGACTGGGACTTAATCAGAAGACTCTGGTCAAGCTCTTGCTCCATAGGGTAGGAAGCATGGACTTTGGGCAGATGTTGCTTCTCTGTAAAATGAAGATTTGGGGATATGATCTCTCAAGGCCCTTCCACTTCTGCCAGTCTTCATTTTATAAATAAAACATCTACTGGAGAGTTTTCTGCATCTACCCATGTAAAGAAGGTGCCTGATGCAGTCAGGCCTCAGGTCCTTGTTCCAGAACCCCCAGGACACTCCTGAGCTAAAGAGCACATCTGGAATGAGTCCCTTGGTTCCTGAATCCCCACCACAGGTGCCCTCTGTGGGAGAGTGACAACATGGCTCTGGCCACGGTTGCAGGAGCTAAGTCACAGAGCAGCAGCTTGAGCCCATCCAAGCTACTGTCTAAACTATGCTGTCACAGGGCTGTTCAAAGTCCAAAAGGACAAATGCACAACTCTTTAGGCAAAGCCACAGAAAAAGATTTTTTAAGCCAACCCACTGAGAAAGAAGCAATATGCAGCAATTCAAAACTCTAAACTCAAGCCCCAGTTGTTCCTCATCCTGCTGCAGTCCTATTATATTAGCCAATCTATTGTATTTTTTCATTATAGGTAACTAATATGGCACCATTGCTATTTAATAACAAACTCCTTCAGTTTTCACTTGCAATTAGGGGATATGACCAATCAATTAATTGGGAAAGAAAGGAAGGAAGGAAGGAAGGAAGGAAGGAAGGAAGGAAGGAAGAGAAAAAAGGAAAGAAAGAAAAAAGGAAGGAAAGAAGGAAGAGAGGGAGGGAGGGAGGAAGAGAGGAAGGAAGGAAGGAAGGAGAGAAGAAAGGAAAAAGAAGAAAGTAAAATAAAACAAAGTTACAGTATGATTTTGGGGAGGGATTCCCATTTTTAAATAGAAATTATTTCCAAAGTCAACAGCTCATGAAGAATTACTGGCTGCCATGTTTTTCATTCATGATCAGTCCAATTCTTAGATTCATGACTTAAAGATCACATGAAAAGGAAAGGGATAGGGACAATTCTCTCAGGTTAACATAAGAGAATATTCAGAGAATGCAGTCCTTCTCTCCACAGGGGAGAAGAGGCAAAGGTTTTTTCCTTCTCATCTTCAGAGAGCCTGTTTTTATGTCTTAGGGAAAAGAGGATCAAACAGAACAGACTAGGGTCAGCATTATGCAGGAGGGATGTGTGTGTGTGTGTGTGTGTGTGTGTCTGTCTGTCTGTCTGTGTGTCTGTGTGTCTGTGTGTCTGTGTGTCTCTGTGTGTGTGCATGTACACACACACACACATATATACACACACATACATATACCTCCAGGAATACAGCTGATGTTTTTTGGAGAGTAGAGAGAAATTTCCACCTCAAATTAGCCCCAGTAGTAGAAGACATGACCCTCCAGTCATGATTAAGACACCATGTTCTTTTGCCCTCTACACACTTCCATGCCACTCCATCTGCCTAAACAGTCTCTTCCTAAACAGTCCTGAGCACATGATAATGGGGTGCAGAGAGTGCTGGATATGAAGGCAAGAAAGATTTCACCTTGAATCCCCCCACACTTGCTAGCTACATGGCTGCATGCCACTTAACCCTGATGAGCCCCTATTTCATTATCTATAAAGTAGAAATGATCCTTGCTTCCACTCACCAGGCAGTTCAGATGCTCAGATGAGATCATGGAAGGAAAGCACTTTGAAAGACTCTGTTGAAATTCTCCTTGATCCTTCAATATCCACCTCAAATATGATATTTTCTCCATCATGTCTAAACTTAGCCCTAGTCACCAACCTCTCCTTCTTCTGGATGCTCACTAAAATTTTTGCTGTTTTATTTATGGGAGGAAATATCCTAGAAGAAAATGAAAAAGAGAATGCCCAGCTTCAGATGTATCAGATTTGTAGTGTAAGAGGTTATCTAATCCAAACTCCACACTAAAAAGGCTCTCCAGATAACCAGAAGATCCCACCTTCTACAGGAAGACTTTCCCTATTCCCCCTTTAGTTCTAGCACTTTCTCTGCATTTATTATTTCCAATTTATCCTGCTTCCACCTTCTTTGTACATATTTGTTTATCTGTTTTCTCCCTCATTAGACTGTGAGCTCTTTGAAAACAAGGGTTGGCTTTTGTCTTCCTTCATATCGCAATACTTAACATAGAGCCTGACACAAAATAGGTGCTTGATAAATGTTTTTTGAATGAAAAAATGACTGACTGGTCACCTAACTTTGGCTTGAAGACCTCCAGTGAGAAGAGACCTGCCACCCTTCCCATTATGGAATAATCCTAATTATCAGGAAGTTTTCCTGACAGCAAGCCAAAATTTGATCCCTGAAAACGTGCACCTGTTCTGCCCTCTGGAAACAGCTGGAGTTGGTTGAATAAGGTGCATCCTTCTTCACAGGGCAGTCTTACCAATATTTGAATTCAATTAATTACAAGTTCTTCTTCAGAAAGATTCTGTGCATATAAAGTGGTAGTAATTGAGATTTTCTAGGTCATGTCAGAGGGGATATTAATTATGTCTAAGAGGATTTTCCTTGCCTTTTGTATCTTCTCCTCTTTTGGATACCTGCCATATTGATCCTTCAGTACTCTCATAATGATGTCACCACCAGCATGGGGCACCTCCATTTGCATTTTGTCCAATCCAGATGCCTTTCTCATCTTTGCTCTCTTCTGACTCTACCTCTTCTCAAAGCCAATCTGGGCTTGATATGTTAGGGCCCCAGGAATTTGGTTCCATTGCCTTTGATGGGGAACCCCTCCCCCTCCCATTTGAAAACCTTATTTCATATTTCATTAAAAAAGGAGGCCATTTGCAAGAACTCCTTTTTGTCCCTTCTTCCTCATCTCACATGACTCAGATTCCTTCCTCTAAGATCTCCTCCTTCACCCCTCTCAAATGAAGAGATGGTCCTCATCCTTGCCAACATTAACCTGGCTACAACACAATCCCTTTCTATCCTATGTTCTTTAGTACATTGTGCACTCCCTATCTTTAATATCTCCCTTTCAACTCACTGCTTCCCTACTGCCCACAAACAGGCTAATGTCTCACTCACTCTCAAAAAAACTCAACTGATCTCTCCATGTCCACAAGCTCTTGGCTCATATGACTCTTCTCTTTCATGACTAAACCCCTTAAGAAAACTGTCTGCAATTGATGCTTCCAATTCATTTTCTCTCTCTCTTCTTAATTCTATAATCTGGCTTCTCATCTCATCATTCAACAGAAAGTGCTCTCTAAAGGCACCAGTGATCTCTTAACTGCCAACTCAATTGGCCTTTTCTCTATCTTTATTCTTCTTGACTACTCTGTAGTCTTTGGCACCATTGGTCACCTTCTCCTTGATAGTTTTGTCTCTCCAAGTTTTCATGATAATATTCTCTTCCTACTCTCCTCCTACCCACCTGACCTCTCCTCACTCTCCTTTTAGTAGATTTTTGTCAAGGTTATACCCACTGACCCCGGATGTCCCATAAGGCTTTTTTTCTGGGCCTTCTTCACTTCTCCCTCAATATTATTCCCCTTGGTCATCTCATCAGCTCCCATAGCTTCATGACCATCTCTATGCTAACAATTCTCAAATCTCCTTATCGGCCCTAACCCCTTTATTGACCTCTAACTTGGAATCTCCAGCTGCTTATTAGAAATCTTGAACCACAAATGTCTAAAACTTGGCATTTCCAAAACAGAACTCACCATCTTTTCTCTCAAACTTTCCCCTCTTGCTCCTTCTCACTATCAGTGGCTTCCAGAGTTACAACTGGAGAATTCTCATAAGTGTCTCCCTCTCTCACTGCTGCCAATATCCTGTCTATTGCCCAGTCCTGTTGATTTTGTCTTTGCCGCATCTCTCCTCCATGTCCCATTCTCTCCTCTGACACAGTCCTAAGCCTAGTACAGAGATAACCCTCCTCATCTACTGCCTGAATCATCAACCGTAACCTGCTTCTCAGTCATTGTGTTTCAAGTCTCTCCCCAGTCTAGGCCATCCACCATTCACTGTCAAACTGATCTTTTTATAGTGTAAATCTGCTTACATCCTCCCCATTCAATAAACTCCAGTGTCTCCCTATTACCTTTATGACAAAATATAAACTCCCCTTCTTGGCTTTTAAAACTCTGCACAACATATGTCCTTCTTGCTTTCCCAATCTTCTTTCACTCATATCCTCAGAAATCCAGTGACACCAGCCTCCTTGCTCTTCCTCACACAAAACATTCCATTTCCAAACATTTATTCAAGCAACTACTTTGTTTCAGGCTCTGTGCTAAGTCCAGCTCTGGACATTTTCATGGTTATATTCCATTCCTAGAATGGTCTCTTTCATTTCCACTTCCTGGCGTCCTTCAAGTCCCAGCTGAAAGCCCATCTTCTAGCAGAAGCCTTTCTCAGTCCTCAGCATTCTAGTGCCTTCCCTATGTGATTACCTGTAATTTATCCTGTCTTCAGTTTGTAGAGAGTTCATCACATGTTGTCTCCTCCATTAAACTGAGCTCTTTAGAAGCAGGGACACTCTTTGGCCTTCCCAAGTTTAGTACAGTGCCTGAAGCATAGTAGGCACTTAAAATATTTTTTAGCTGGCTGACTTCACAGATCTTTGCCATTTTTTCCCATTTGTCTTCATTTTATTTGCATCAGAAGATCTCCTTGGCTTAGTTAAATTTCTTCTCAAGACTTCTTTTCATTGGTTTTGCCCTCTATCACTTCTTTCCGCTCTGAGATACAATAACTGTCCACCAACATAATTGTTAATAACTGTCTACCTTTCTCCTTAACAATATTTACAAACAAGTTTATATTCTAAACTAGTATTGCCTTTGACTGCTATTTCTCCCCACTTAACAAGGAAGTAAAAGGTTTGCTAAGGTATTAAGGTGTTTTGGGGGTTGTTTTTTGTTTTTGTTTTGTTTTTGTGTTGCCAAAGGTGTCAACCATTGTTACAGAGGAAGTCCAACACAGTATCCATATTGAATTCTGCACGAGATGAGGTCCTATCAATGATCCTATTTGCAGATTTCTTTGGGCTTGTTGAGGCAAGAACATATATATATTTCCCTGGGACACTGATGCTCTGTTGTTGGAGTTATGGACTGATCCAACCATTCTGGACAGCAATTTGAAACTATGCCCAAAGGGCAATAAAACTGTGCATACCCTTTAATTCAGCAATAAGACTACTAGGTCTATATCCCAAAGAGATTTTTTGAAAAGGATTGGGAGGCAAGAACCAGTTTGTACAAAAATATTTATAGCAACTCTTTTTGTGGTTGCTAAGAATTAGAAACTGAGGGGTAGCTAGGTGGCACGGTGAATAGGGTACCAGCCCTGAAGTCAGGAGATCCTGAGATCAAATCCAGCCTCAGACACTTAACACTTACTAGCCATGTGACCTTGGGCAAGTCACTTAACCCCAACTGTCCTGCCTTCTCCCCTCCAAAAAAAAGGAAAAAAAACCAAAAATATTGGAAACTGAGAGGATACCCATCAATTTGGCAATGTCTGAACAAGTTGTGGTATAGGAATCTAATGTAATATTATTGTGCCATAAGAAATGATGAGGGGAGTGGTTTTAGAAAAAACTGGAAAGACTTGTGAACTAATACAGAGTGAAGTGAACTGACATAATAAAAACAGTATTGGATGATGAAGAATTGTGACTTAGCTATTCTCAGCAATGCAATGACCCAAGACAATTCAAAGGAGTCATGATGAAGTATGCTATCCACCTCCAGAGAAAGAACTGATGTTGTCTAAACGCAGACTGAAGCAGACTATTTTCACATTCATCCTTTTCTCCCTTTCTCATTTCCTTCCTTTCTTTTTTCCCTCTTTCCTTCTTTTCTTCTTTTTTGTTTGAGTTTTTTGTACAAAATGACTAATATGGATATGTTTTACATGATTGCGCATGTATAACCTATATCAGATTGTTTGCCATCTAGGAGTGGGGCAGAAGAGAAGGAGGAAGGAATAGAATTTGGAACTCAAATCAAATTAAAAAAACAACAAATGTTAAAGATTGTTTTTACATGTAATTGGGGGAAAATAAAATACTATTTTAAAAAAGACTGAAAGTTAAAAAAAAAAAAGGACATGCCTGTTTCAAAGCTTCATGGAAGAATTCTTTAGCCACCAAGGAATTTTTTTCTTATGACCCATATAGGATAAAATGGATGAAGAATGTCAATTGTCCAGATTAACATAAAAATTTGGAAAGAAAACCAATGGAGCTTGTCTATCCCTGTGTATATCTGAGACAGGGAGCATAGATGGATGACAAATGTGGTCCTCATGTTGAGTAGGAAGGCAACAGCATATTGAATTGTCTTCAGCAAAGTGAAATACTCATTTGATGCCCTAAGGTTCCCCTTGTAAACAAAGACTGATTTTTTAAAATTATTGTTTCATGGCAGCAATCCATATAATTTATAATGATTGTCACCCAGAAAATAATATAAGTACATTGTGGGTGTGAGTAGACTGCAACACATAGTACTATGTCAAATACTTGGGGGAAAAGTAAAATAATTAAATATTTGAAGATATCCTAATCCTCAGGGCAGTACAAGTGTTAGAATGGCAGACCTGGAGTCAGGAAGACCTGATTTCAAATCTAGCCTCATATACTTATTAGCTGTGGGACCCTGTTTGACTCACTTTCCTCATCTGTCAAATGAGCTGGCAACAGAAATGGCAAACTGCTTCAGTATCTTTGCCAAGAAAATCCCAAATGGCATCATGAGGAGTCAGACACAACTGAAATGACTGAACAACAGAACATACGTAACCATAACCATAACCAGTTCCATGTCCATGTCCATATCTATAGTCATATCTATATCCATATGTACACAGATACAGATATGGATACAGGTGTAGGTATAGATATAAGTATAGTTACAGGTACAGATATAGATATAAACATGAATATAGAAATAATTATTACATGGGGTCTTGGCGGTATTTAAATACAACTAGTTCCTTGGCCATTGCAAAATATTTCTTTCTTAGATTCATTTCTGAAACTTTCAGGATGTGCAGTGTGGTGCAAGAATGCATTCCAGTACCTATTTCTATTTAGGATTTTCTGTAATTATGGAACAATTCTGCTTTCCAAGATATTCATATGACTATCCAAGTTCTTTATCACTCCCTCAATGGGAACAAGAGTTGGAGGTCTAATGGAATTAAAAATCTCCCAAACCCTTTTGGGGGAGTGGATGTCTTACAGTCTGATGGAGATGCCCATCTCTTGTAGGATTATTCAGACATCTTCTGCCAATAACTGTGGTACGTACATCCTTGAGTGAAGAATGAGTTAGGTCAGTGAACATGATCTCTTTCTAATTTCTGGTTCTTTACACTTTACTATTGTGTCTATGACAAGCAAGAGTTTTCTTTTTATTCTTTCCACTCAGAAAGCCTAAACTACACTAGAGCTAGGTGTTTAACTGGGTGGGGTGGATAGAATTTAGGAGGTCTATGAACTTGGATGGAAAAAATACCTCTTTATTTCAATAGAATTGCTTTCCTTGGCAATCTTGTATATTTTCTTCTATGTCCTTAAAAGCATGATTCTTAGGAATGGGTCTGGCTTTCCCAAACCACTTATGGGGTCCATGGCATCAAAGGGGGAGGGCTTCTTGCTGTATAGAAACCCTTAAGAATATCTCTCGGTGCCCAACTCCTTCGAAGGTCCCCAACTGCTTTCTGAGGCTTCATTGGTCTCTTTTGCAGCAATCACATTTGGGGCCTGCCATGCTTTTTCATTTTCCACTTTACTTTGCTTTGTGTTCAAGTGAGATTGATCCTATTTCCTTGTGGGCTTGAGTGATCCTTGAAACATTTGGTTTCCCCACACCAACAGCTGCTCCAATATCCCTAATAGTTTTTGAATTGAGGCTTTTTAAGAGTCATACCTTTTGCACATTCTCTTAAAGTTCTATATATTCTTCGAAATGACAGGATTTAAAACACAACCAAAGAGAGCAATGAGACATGTATAGGTCCCAAAACACAGCCCTCAACTGGAATGGCTCTCACTGAAAGTGATTGAAGCAACTCCATACAGTTTCATCTGGTCAAGGTCAAACATCCTGAGTCTGTCTGGGGTTCATGGAAGCACACGACATTCTGCTCACAAAAGAAAGTCATCTCATAATGATTCCTTATCCCAATTAATTCATGTAGCATGTAGATCCAATGAGAATCTCCAAAGAAGCAAAGGCATAAAAGGTCTCATCAGGGAATGTAGGCTAGGAGAGAAGATCTCTTGCTGATCATGTGGCAAGGACAAGAGATGACCAGTAGACAGCTATAATTCTCTTCTAATAATTCCCTCTGGATATTAGGTGAAAATGAGGAAAGTCTCAACTATGTTTGGTGTAATTCCTATGGTGATCTCATGGGAAGATATGGACAAAAGTCACACAGGATGAGTAGGCGTTACCCAGGAGTCATTGTCTACATGGCTGCAGGGAAACGGACAAGTCAAAGCAGTCATAGATGCATTTGAGTAGTTAGGGAGTTGGGCATTGGCATAGAACAGGCTCCTGAAGCTTTCACTCCTTCAGGCTGAACATCCTCAGTGCCTTTACAGGAGTTTCCTCCTTTGGGACCCTTCACCATTCTGATGTCCATCTTCCCAATGCTCTCTGCTTGGTCAATTGTATTCCTAACCTTTAGTGTCCCCAATTGAACACAATAGTGCAGGTGTTTCTGGATTGTAACCAGGTGCAAAAGTCTCACCATCTACTCCTGGATATTTTAGAAGCTGCTCTTAATCTGGGCTTGGCCAGTGTGTTGTGCTTTGGTCACCATCTAGGCTCCTCTAAGCCTGTCCCTTCCCAAGATGGTCTTCAGATGCAGTGCTGGCTGTAAAACCTGTGTCCTCTCATCTTAGACTTATGAAGATGACTTTTATTAAGCCAAAGGTAATGGTTTACATGCCTTTACATAAAACATGGACAATAAGGAAATAACTTTTTTAGTTACTGTGTCATAGTCTTGGCCCGTATTGAACCATATATTGAACCATAACCAACTATAAATCCTTGGCACAGGAGTTCTTCTCTTAATCATGCTTCTCTCATTCTAGGTTTGTAAAATCAGTATTTTGAACCCAAGTTTAAGACTGCATTTAGTACAATTATATTCACATCAGCCAATTGTTCCAAACACTTCAAAGATTCTGACATTAATTTTATCACTCCCAGATGCTTGACCTCTTCAGGCTGAACAAGCAACCCTCTATAGCTTTATCTAGGTCATTAATAGAGGTTTTGAGAAGTCTGGGCTAGTGACACATTTTGAGGGCAGCCCACTAGAAACCCTCCTCTCAGATGCCAGACTCCTTAGTGAGCACTCTCTGGGTCTAGCCATTCAGCCACTTCCTATTCTGTCTCACTGTGAAGGGAACTGAAGCAGGGAAAATAGGAATCCCACTCCACCTTCCTCTAGTTGTGTCCTGAACTTCCCAAACTATTGGGGACCAGGCCATTGAGGATCTTTTGGCCATAGTCCTAGCATCCAAGCATAGTAAAACTCCCAAGTTATTTCCACAGTTTTGCTCTAGAGAGAAGTTAGAGGGATCATTTATGCAAAGTTTTGCTAAAATCTAGGTGAACTGTATCCACAGCATCTCCCTGATTTTCTGGTTCAGCAATCCTATCAAAAAAAAAGGGAACGTAGTTAGTCTGGCATGACCTGATCTGATGAAGTCCTGCTGGCTCTCAGTGATCGTTGCTTTCTTTTCTAGACATTCACCAGTCATCTCATTAATGCTCCATTGGAGAATTTCCCCAGGAATTGAGGTCAAACCCACTGGCCTAAAATTTGCAGCCTCTGTTCTGTTTGCTGCTGTTGGTTTTTAACTGGGACATTTACCCTTCTCTAATCCTGTACCCTTCCCATTTTTCACGATCATTCAAAATCACCAACAGTTTAGCAATCCCATTTACCAGTTCTTTCAGGAATCAGGTATGTGCTTCATCCACCTTCTCCTCTACCCTAGGTATCTCCTCTTTCTTGTTCCTCTTGGTCTTGTCATTTCCAGCAGAAAAATCCTTCCCCTTTGCAGGAAACAAACAAACAAAAACCAAACCAGAGACAGAATGAAAGCTGAGCAGCTCTGTCTTTTCCCTGGTGCTAGGTATCACCCTTCCACCGACACCAGAGAACAGGACTTAGCCTTGGTTGTATCTTCCACTTTCTCTCAATACAGTGTTTCAAATCCCTTTGTGTCTTGTACTTCCCTTCCCAGGCTCTCTTCATTCTGGGCTTCAGCACTGATACATTTTTCAGGACTGTACCACACTCATCTTCATTTTGGATTATCCTGTTTTGTTTTGATTTACTGCACGTTTTGTTTATTCATTTTCATTTAAACTTCTTGGTGAGTTCCCTGTGCACCTACATTGGTATCTTCAACCAAATCTCATTCTTTCCCTTCATTGCAATGTTTTCCTTGATGTTAGCATTTTGTTCTTGAACCTCTCTTGTCCCTTTGGCATAGACTTTCCCTGAATCAATCAATAAGTATTTTACTATATGACTACTATGGAGGGTGTAGAATCAGGAGAACTCCAGGAACGTCCCCCAAAACCACCTCAGATACCTATAAAATATGAGTCTAAGCAAATTTTAGAACCCACAAAAAGACAGAGAAACAATTCTCCCTCTGAAGGCAGCCCAGCAGGCAGACAGGAAGGGTTCATCGCAACAGGCTGAGAGCCAAACCCAGCCTGACCTGAAACCACGACTGTAGCACCAGGGCATCCAGGGCAAGCCTTGGCTAGAGCTTTCAGGAGAGCAGATCATGGGCAGCTGTGTCAGTTTCCAGAATTATCAATCCATAAGAAACAAAGACAAAGTGAAAGGTCAGTGGAACTCAGCTAAATTTGGGGAAAAGGAGCAGGTCCAGCACACTGCCCCCAGGGGAAGAAGCAGCATGGCAGCCCTGCAGCAGCCTCCAAGTAGCTGCTTCAGAGTATCCGGCCTGCAGATTGCAGGGGGACCAAGTGTATTGATAATGGAATTTGGAGATGCCCCTGTACTGGCTTGGTTTTTGGGTCGAGTGTTAAAACCCAGAGCTTGTGAATCCCACTTGTGGGATAGACTTGTTGACGTGAAGAGAGAGGGCTGAACTGGGAGGAGCCATTAATTGGGAGAGAGGCCCAAGCTGAGAGAAGGCCAGAAGGACTTTGGGAGAGCAGTATCCAGTATTGTGGAACCTGAGATGCTGAGAGAAAGACTGCTAAGAGCCCATTGTAACTGCCCAGGACTTTTGAGAACAGCCACCCGGAACTGCCAAGAACTGAGGAGGCATGGCTGTGATGCCGGTATTTTGTATGTCTGCTTTGATGTTGTTTTGCCAGATTCACCTGATGATGAAGGACAGTGCTGCTGTTGCAGAGGTCCTGGAACCTGGCTGTTGGTTCAGAAGCCTTGAAGGAGGATTTTCTTGTGGTACCTTCACAGAAATCCTGGAAGTGGGCCTTGATGATGTTTTCAGGGGTTCTGGGACTGTTCTACAGGCAGAGAGTGACTTGATGAGGACACTGGCTATGGCTTTGTTGAGCCTTGTCTCCTCAGGAACTGAGATTGCTGAGGGCTTGCCTAGAGTGAAGATGAAAGAAGGCCCTTTCCTTGGGTATTCAATGCTGAGATGATATCTTAACCTTGTTGTAACTTAAGGGTGGATGGCCGTTTGTGTTTTCCTGCCCTTTTTGAGATTCAGGGGTGGGAAACCTTTGAGATTTTTTTGTGCTCTGTGATTGACCAAATGAATGTACTTTAAGATTGGAGACTAATCTCCATTTGAGCAGAGACTTTGACTGATTAAATGAATGTACTGTCTAGGGGTGGAATAGTACCTGGATTGAATTGAGAACTTACTTGCTAAAGGAATAAGTTACACTGTATTTTGACTTTCTCTGTTCTGTGAATGTTTGCTGAATAAATGGGGTTTATGATGCTGTTAATCTGGACCTTGGAAGTTGCCTTTGCTTGGCATTACACCAAACAATCATTCAGAGGCTAAATACCCTTGCCTTAACCCACCTGGATCAGGATCCTGGTCTTGGGTGATGGTCCTGAGGTGTGTGACCAATGAGCCAAAGCTGGTGGGGGCTGCAGAGACAGCAGCCCCCTAATAGCTCCAGCAGCTGTGAAAAACCCAGCGATTTGGGACAAAGCTCTCCCCTCTGAAAGTAGAGTGCTACTGAGCCTAAAAGTCAAGTAATTGACTGGCAACATGAGCAGGCAAAGAAAGCAAGTAAGAACAGCAATCCAACTTTAGATTCCTTTTTTAGGGACAAAAGGGATCAAAGCATGGAATGGGAGAAGGACAACACAGTCAGAACTCCCACACCAAAAGCTTCCAAGAAAAATGTAAGCTGGTTACAGGCCATAGAGGAGATTAAGAAGGATTTTGAAAACCAAATAAGAGAAGTGGAGGAAATATTGGGAAGAGAAATGAGAAGGATGCAAGAAAAATCATGAAAAGAGAGTCAAAAACCTGACAGAAGAAAATAACACCTTAAAAAATAGACTAACTCAAATGGCAAAAGAGGCTCAAAAAGCCAATGAGGAGGAAAATGCCTTAAAAAGTTGAATTTGCCAGATGGAAAAAGAATCTCAAAAGCTTTCTGAAGAGAATAATTTCTTCAGAATTAGAGTGGAGCAAATGGAAACGAATGACTTTATGAGAAATCAAGATACTATTAAACAGATCTAAACAGATGAAAATATAGAAGGAAATGTGAAATATCTCAATGAAAAAAAAAACACAGATCTGGAAAATAGATCCAGGAGAGACAATTTAAAAATTATTGGGCTACCTGAAAGCCATAATCAAAAACAGAACCTAGAAAGCATCCTTCAAGAAATTCTCAAGGAAAATTGCCCTGATATTTTAGAAGCAGAGGGCAAAATAGAACTTGAAAGAATTCACCGATCACCTCTTTAAAAAGATTCCAAAAAGAAAACTACTAGGAATGTTATAGCCAGGTTCTGGAGTTCCCAGATCAAGGAGAAAATATTATAAGTTGCCAAGAAGAAACAATTTGAATACTGTGGAAACACAATCAGGATAGCACAGGATCTAGCAGCTCCTACATTAAGAGATCGAAGGGCCTGGAATATGATATTCTGCAGATCAAAGGAGCTAAGATTAAAACCAAGAATCACTTACCCAGCAAAACTGAGTATAAT
>JAQQSU010004409.1:0-14087 GCA_028627135.1 Pseudochirops cupreus
ATCTGCCTTGCCCGTCTTCGGCCTTCCCCCGGATCCTCTCCCGGGCAGAATTCCTGACCGAACCTCCTCCGCATCCTCCTCCGAATTCTCCTCCCCTCGCCTCACTCCTGATATCTCCCTTCCATACTCCATCCCCTTTTGGGGGGTCACCGTCCAGTGGACCTATCATGTACAGCCCCGAAGCTAGGGAGGCATCTCTCGTCATCATGCCTATCACACCCACTGCCTTGTGTGCCAAGCCCAACCCTTCAGCTGGAAACTTGCCACAGCAGTGGTTTCAAGACATGCGAGGGCCTCTACCCAGACCCCAAGCTGCCACGTTAGCACCCCCAGACTTGTGACCGGGTAGATGCAATGGAATTTTCCTTACAATTTAGTCCTTTCAGTACAGAGCAAACCAAACTTAAGTCTTCTCTTAACTCCTCCCCTAACCCTTAAAGACAATTTTGCTTCTCCTCCTATTAGATGTAAGCATTTTAGCATTGTGTACCTTTCAACACTCAAGTGTATTTCCTTTTTTTGTTTTTTTCCTTGATATCTTTGCTTACATTTCAAAGCTTCTATTCAGCTCTGGTCTTTTAATCATGAATTCTTGAAATCCCCCTGTCCTATTAAAGATCTATTTGTATCCCTTTAGGATTATACTCAGTTTTCAGCGTAAGTGGTTCTTGATTGCAAACTTTTTTCATCTCAGTTTGGGAATTTCCTATTTGAAGATCTTTATTCCTTTATAGTCAAAGCTGCTATATGTTGCATACTCCTACCTGTAGTTCGTTGGCACTCAACCCCTTTCTTTCCAGCTGTTTGTACTATTTTTTTTCTTTGGCCACTAAACTCTAAATATTGACTATAATATTCCTTGGAGTTTTCATTTTGGGAGTTCTTTCAGAAGGTAACCAGTGGATACTTTCAATTTTCACTTTGCCTTCTAGTTCTGGTTTTGTTGCTGTTATTGTTGGGTTTTGTTTTGTTTTGTTTTGGCAGGATTTTTTTGGAGGGAGGAGGCAGAGTTAAATGACTTGCCACACAGTGTCTGAGGCTGGATTTGAACTCAGGCCCTCCCCATTCTGGTTCTCTATCCACTGTGCTACCCAGCTGCCTCCACCCTCTGGTTCTAATAGATACAGACAGCTGTGATCTATGATTTTTTGAATTATGGCATCCAGATCTTCTGTTATCACTGCTGTTTTTGTTCATTATTTTCAATTAATCTTATATTCTTAGATTATCCCCCCTTGACAGGTTTCCTGTTGTTTTTGATAGGATATTCCTTACATCTTTTTTGGGTTTTCTCCATTGTTTTGGCATTGTTTTAAAGTGTCTTGTTGTCTCATGGGACTGTTGATTTGTTTGGCCCATTCTAATATTCAGAGAATCCAGTTCCTAAGTAAGGTTTGCCATCTTCTGTTCTAATCTACTAATTCTCATTCCCATTCTTTCCTCCTTAACACATTGCATTTAATGCCACTTTTTGTATCTCTTACTTCATTTCCTCTAGGTGCATGTAGAGTGCCTTTTCTTGGACTTATTCTCTTCTTCTGGGTTTTCCTCTTGGGCCTCACTTAATCCAAGGTATTTTCTTTGTGTTTGGTCTTTTTTTCTATTTACTCATATTGCAGGTTTCAGTTTCTAGATTGGAACTTTGTGCTCGGGTCAGAATCTCCTCTCATGTATTCTCTTAGGTAGTGTAAAAATTCCCTGCTTATTTCCTGATGTGATGGTCTACTTGCTGAGAGAATTCCTGCATTTTGCCTCAGTCTCCTGGTGTCTTTGGTTTTAGCCTCAACCCCTTTTCTGTCTCCTTTTCTCTGCACAGTCCCCCACCTGGAATTGGTGCTATCTCTTGCTATGACCCTGAATGGATTCAACCAAATGTTGTTTATTGAATTTTAAGATCTCCTGCAAGACTCAGGTATTGACCTGTTCCTTTCTATTCCTGGGGCTCCTTCTTTGGCTCTGACCCAGACTGCTTGGGTACTAGGCTGCCGAGACATTGATCTGGTCCTGTTTCCTGCTGTGGTTGGAATGTGTTGTCCCTGGGCTCTGGTTTGGGCACTTGCTACCTTGGTACTAGGTCAAGCATGGGATACCTATGTGTTGAACTGACCATGTCTCCAGCTTTGGTTGTTGGGGAGGAAGAAGAGAAGGGCTGCTACCTTTGACTTTTTTAGCCTCTCATCTTCTCCAAAAGTTTGCTCCCACAATCATTCCTTCTTTCTCATCTTCAAGTTATCCCTAAGAGTTCTCCCTGGCTGCCTACAACATGTCAAAAAATAAAATAAAATAAAATCCCACATTCACTAGATTCTGCCATGTCCTCAAGATACCATACTATATCTCTCCTTCATTTCTCACCCAAACTTCTGGGGAGGAGGGGGAGAGGGCAGGGAAATGACTATAGTCATTGCTTCTACTTCCTCTCTTCTCACTAATTTTTCTGCTCTTGGAAATCTGGTTCCTGATGTCATCATTCCACTGAAAATTATCAATGATCTCTTAATCACCAAATCTAATGACTTTTTCTCAATCCTTAGTATTCTTGATTTTATGCCACATTTGACACTGCAGACCCTCCTCTCTTCCTGGAAACTCTCCCTGCTCTGAGTTTTCCTTGTAGTAATTTCTCTTGGTTCTCCTACTTATCTGACCACAGCTTTTCAGTCTCTTCTACTTGGTCATTATCCCTCTAACGATGACTGTGCCCCAAGGATCTGTCCAAGGCCCTCTTCTTCAAGAGCTCCCAAGGGTTTAATTATCATTTCTTTACAAATGTCTACCAAATACACACATCTAGCACCATTCTTTCTCCTGAATCCTAGTTCTATGTCACCAGTTGCCACCAGACTAGATGACATGCAAGTGTCTCAAAAGAGCTCGCTATCTTTCCCCCACAAATTCGACTCTTTTCTGAACTTTGCTTTTTTGGTGAAGTGAAAACCATTCTTCCAGGTACTCAGTTACGCAGTTTCTAGCTCCCACTCACCCCACATTTCCAACCAGTTGGCAATTCTACTTCCACAGACTTATGCCTTAAGGCTCTGCCCATTCCAGTCTACTCCTCACACAGTTGCCAAAGCATTTCTTCTATACACAGATATGACAGTGTTACATCCCTACATAATAATCTCCAGTGATCCCTCAAAAGCTCGGGGATCCGACTAAACTTTGGCATTTAAATCCCTGTATAATCTATCCCCAACCTATCTTTCTAGCCTTATTATATATTGTTTTCCTTTATTCATTTATGAGTCAGCCAAACTGACTTTCATGTTATTCCTTACATATAACAGTACATCATTCTTTTGCATTTCTTTCCCCCATGCTTGAAATTCTCTCCCTTCTCACCTGCAATGCTTGTTTCTTTTTTTCAACATTCAAAGCTACTTTATTACAAATATATCCCTCCAATTCACAGTGTGTCAGAGGATTCACATAAACTACATTGTCTAAATCACTATAATTTTAATATTGTTATTACATAAAATTAAAAATCTTAACAGCAATTAAAATCTGAAGAGCATCAATTGATATGCAATCAGATTTTATGTGACTTTCCCCTCCCCAATTGTCAAGTAAAATGGCACTCACATACATTTCCTGTCTGCTGAAACAGACATCTCCAGTTAAGAAAGAAAAGCCTATGGGAACTACCAAGAACCCAAGAGTTCATTATAAAGCCAGTTTGGCCTTCAATTTGACGTGGAGTGTTAAGTTTCATCCGAGTTAGAACTAATTAATTAGAAGGAAAAAACAATATGTAATCAGTCATCCAAAACACAAAATAGAATTCATATGACAAAGAATGGACTTTATGGGAATTATCATCACTACACTACAACAAGGGAAAATCTCAAACTCAAACTAGTTTTTAAAAAATCCTATATCATAGAAAATAGGGAAAGTTGTATTTAAATTAGGAAATAATATAGGACTATAGAGTTGTCTTATGCATGGCAGGCATGCAATAAAATTTTTGTAATGAATTAAGGAATGATCAAATCACTGTAAGATCTTTTGGGGAGGGGGGAGGCAGAAACTCCTAAGTCATTATCTCTGTTGTCTAGCCCCTGCTCTCAGTGACTACATTAACCAGTGAGATAGAGAAGATATAACCATAACTCAATTTGTCAATGACCAGTTTCTTCCCCAAACCTTCAAAACTCAGCTTTAGTACAACCTTTCACAGGAAGCCTTTCCTAATCACCTCCTTCCTTCCCTCTGCCCTCCCCCCTGAAAGGTCTTCCTCCTTCAAAATTGTCCTTTATGGGTTGATCCAGTATTTACCAGTATTCGAACATACACTCTTCCCCAACATAATGTAGGCAGCTCCTTAAGGGCAAGAACTGCTTCATTTTTGTCTTTATTTCTCCAGCACCTAGTACTTTTGTTGTTGTGGTTTGCTTGTGTCCGACTCTTCATGACCCCATACAGGACTGTTCTGGCAAAGTTACTGAGATGGTTTTGTGTTTCCTTCTGCAGTTCATTTTTGAGATGAGGAAACTGAGGCAAACAGGGTTAAGTGACTTACACAGGGTCACACAGCTAGCAAGTATCTGAGACTGGATTTGGACTCAGGGAGATGAATCTTCCTGATTCCAGGCCTGGCATTCTATCCGCTGCACCACCTAGATGACCCTCACCTAGAGCTCATAGCTTCTTAATAAAGACCTCATGGGGGCAGAGCCAAGACGGCAGAGTAAAAGCAGAGACTTGCTTGAGCTTGCCCCCAAACCCCTCCAAATTTCTGTAAAAAATAACTCTAAACAAATTCTAGAACTGCAGAACCCATAAAATGACAGAATGAAACAAATCTCCAGGCCAAGACAGCCTGGAAGGTCAACAGGAAGGGTCTATTGCACTGGGATGGGAGCAGAGCGCAGTCCAATGTGGGCTGCGCCTGCACAGACAGGGCCAGAGCAGGCCTCAGAGAACTGAATCACTGGCAACTGTGGCAGTTTCCAGACTTTTTGACCCACAGACACCAAAGAAAGCATAGAAGGTCAGTGGGAAAACTCTGTGGGACCCCATTGAGAGAGGAGCACAGTCTGGCCCCAACCTCAAGGTGACGTAGGTGGTAGCAGTGGCAGCAGCTGCTTCTGGAGCTCCCAGCCCACAGTGTGGGGATTAAGCACCTTACCAGAGGGTGATTGCAGGGATCTCTTTGCTCATGCTGAGGCAGGATTCTCTTGCTTTGCCCTGCTTGGATCTGGGTTGTAGTCCTGGCTGGTGGTGCTGGGGTGAGGGGGATATGACAGTGGCATGCTGGAGCTTGTGGCAGCAGGGGAGAGGGAATACTCCTCACAGTTCCAAGGCAGAAAAGAGTGCTTGTGGTCACTCACAAACCAGAGCACAGACCAGGAAAGGAGTAAACACCTCTCCGTTGATCTTACCACCCTGGAAGAGCTCAAAATTTACAGGTCCCTGGATCTCTGAAGACAGCTGCATAAAACCCACCCACACCCACACCTCTATCCCTACCAGAAGCAGAGTCCTACCTTGACAAAGAGTTAGAAAGTCAAGTATTTGGCTGGGAAAATGAGCAAACAGCGTTAAAAAAAAACTCAGACTATAGCATCTTACTTTGGTAACAAAGAAGATCAAAATATACAACCAGAAGAAGAATACAGAGTCAAAACTCCTACATCAAAAGTGTTTGAGAAAAATATGAATTAGTTTCAGGCCATGGAAAAGCTCAAAAAGGAAAAGAAATGAGAGTGATGCAAGAAAATTATGAAAAACTAGTCAACAGATTGCTAAAGGAGACCCAAAAAAATACTGAAGAAAATAACATCTCAAAAAATAGACTAACCTAAATGGCAAAAAAGATCCAAAAAACCAATGAGAAGAATGCCTTAAAAAGCAAGATTGGCCAAATGGAAAAGGAGGTCCAAAAGATCACTGAATAAAATAATTCCTTAAAAATTAGAATGGAGCAAATAGAAACTAATGACTTTATGAAAAATCAAGAAATTATAAAACAGAACCAAAAGAATGAAAAAATACAAGACAATGTGAAATATCTCATTGGAAAAACCACTGACCTGGAAAATAGATCCAGGAGAGATAATTTTAAAAATATTTGACTACCTGAAATCCATGATTTAAGCAAAAAAGAGTGTAGACATCATCTTTCAAGAAATTATCAAGGAAAACTGTCCTGATATTCTAGAACCAGAGTAGGAAAAAGATACTGAAAGAATCCACCAATCACCTGAAAGAGATCCCAAAAGGAAAACTCCTAGGAATGTTGTAGCCAAATTCCAGAGTTCTTATGTCAAGGAGAAAATGCTGCAAACAACCAGAAAAAAACAATTCAAGTATTGTGGAAACACAATCAGGATAACACAAGACCTAGCAGCTGCTACATTAAGGGATCAGAGGGCTTGTAATATAATATTCCAGAGGTCAAAGGAGCTAAGATTAAAACCAAGAATCACCTATCCAGCAAACCTAAGTATAATACTTCAGGGGAAAAAATGGACATGCAATGAAATGGAGGACTTTCAAGCATTCTTCATGAAAAGACCAGAGCAGAATAGAAAATTCGACCTTCTAATAGAAGAATCAAGAGAAGTATGAAAAGGTAAATGGGAAAGAGAAATCATAAGGGACTTATTAAAGTTGAACTGTTTACATTCTTACTTCAAAAGATGATATTTGTAACTCATGAGACCTTTCTCACTCTTAGGGTAGTTGGAGGGAATATATGTATATAGATATAGATAGACAAAGAGAAGGGGAGAGAGAGAGAGAGAGAGAGAGAGAGAGAGAGAGAGAGAGAGCACAGGGTGAGTTGAATATGAAGGAATGATATCTAAAAAATAAAATTAAGAGGTGAGAGAGGAATGTATTGGGAGGAAGAGAAAGGGAGAGATAGAATGGGGTAAATTATCTCACATAAACTATGTAAGAAAAAGCTTTTACAGTGGAAGAGAAGGGGAGGGAGATGAGACAGAATGAGTGAACCTTATTCTCATTGGATTTGGCTAAAGGAGGGAATAACATACATACTCAATTGGGTATCTTACCCTACAGGGAAGATAGAAGGGAGGGCAGATTGAGGAAGGGGGTAGTCAGAAGCAAACCCTTTTGAAACAGTGTCAAAGGAAAAATAGAATAAATAGGGGGTGAGATAAGATGGAGGAAAATATAGTTAGTCTTTCACAACATGACTATTATGGAAGTGTTTTGTATAACTACACTTGTATAACCTATATTGAATTGCTTTGCTTCCTCAATGAGGGTGGGTGGGGAGGGAAGAAGGGAGAGAATTTGGAACTCAAAGTTTTAAAAGCAAGTGTTAAAAATGTTTACATGCAACTGGAAAATAAGATGTATAGGCAATGGGGTATAGAAATCTATCTTGCCCTACAAGAAAACAAGAAGGAAGGGGATGGGGGGGTAATGGAAGGGAGGGCAGACTGGGGGAAAGATAAACAGAATGGAGTGGGGAGAGGGGAGAGATGGAGAGAAAATATGGAACTCAAAATCTTATGGAAATTCATGTTGAAAACTAAAAACAAATAAATTAATAAAAAATATTTTTTAAAAGATATCAATTATCTCCTGGGGAAATTTTAACCACAAAGTAACATACTAAAGTTTTAGGAAGGTTTTTGTGGGACTTTTCAAGAAAGTAGGACTCACCTGAGTTTCCCCAATAAAGACCTTGGATTCAGTTACTTTTCTGGGAGAGGTGTTAGGTTAGGTCAGTTGAATGTTTTATACTTCTGTATTTGTTCATGAATTGCTGTGAGTTATTAGCATCTTGCCTATTTTCTATAAACTAAGCTTGTCCCACACACAATAGTCATACTGCAAAGGGTGTCTGTTAACTACAGGGTCTAATTTAATATTTATTTTAGAGATTTTCGGGGTTCAACTCCAGCTAGAGGTAAAAAGCAAAGGAAGGAAAGTAACCCTCTTGGTGGCAGCCCCCAGGACTGAATTTGTTCTGTGTAAGCCCAGAGTTCCAGGGTGTGGGAATAAGGTAAGTAGGAGAGGTTATGAAAAGTATTTCTGTGGAAACATTAAAGAATTTAGAACTGTTCACTAAAAGAAAAATCAACATGGTATCAGAAGACTTCATATAGTGGAAAGAGTACTGAATGGTACTCAGGAGACTTGTGTTCTGGTCCTAGCTTGGACACTGATTCCTTGCATGACCCTGAGCAAAAATCTTCTCTTCTCTAGGTATCACTTTTTACCATCTATAAGGTAAGCAAATTCAACATCCTATTTCTACCAGTTGATAATTTCTTCCTGAAGTGGTGGGCAACTTACTTAGTTCATTATGTGAACAGACAATTGTAGAGGCAGAAAATGAGATAAGGGCTCCAGGTTATGGGGCTCCATGGACACAAATGTTCCCATGTCCAAGAAGCCTCATTTCTAAGGCTTAGAGTAAGAAGTCTAAGGAGGCAGATAGCTAGGGATGGATAAAAGTAGGTCAGAGAAATGTCATCTCTAGACCACCATTAAGGCTGGTACTATGCAGTCAAAGTTTGCAGAAGCTGACAATGCTAATGCCTGGGAGTTCTGTGTCTTGGGGTGGGCAGGGAACATAAGAGAAATATGCATAGTTTAGAACCTTTGTCCAGTCTCTGAGGAACCTATCACCTAGCACATAAGCTATACTGTTAATAAGGAGAGCCAAGGTGACCACTTGAAAATAACAATCATCCCATTATCCAATTCTAATGGAGGATGCTAAAATCATCCTATTTTTTTTCATTCTTTCATTTGAAATGAGACTTCTCACCACACCACCACCACCACCACCCTTGGCTTAGAAAAAGATTCCCATAATTCTGAGGAAAGACTAGAATTTGAGAAGGGTTATAGGTGAATGGGGAAAGATAATGAGTACTGTTTTAGACATGTTGAGTTTGAAATAACATGACATCCAGCAATATTCAATGGTCAATGATGATGCAGACATTAGAGTTCAGCAGAGAAATGGGCAGGTTTTATAGAAAGGGAAGTCATCTGCTTAGAGATGTTAATGCAATACCTTATATTCATTGTTTCTTATGGTACAATAATCCATTACATTCATTTGCCATAATTTATTCAGACACCCCAATTTGTGAGCATCTACTTTACTTCCAGTTTTTTGCTAACACAAAAAAATGCTACCATAAATATTTTGTATGTATAGGACATTTCCCTCTGCATTTGATCTTCTTGGTACATATTCCCATTAATGATATTACTGTGGGTCAAAGGATATGTGCAGTTTCAAGATTTTTCTAGAATAGTTCCATATTGTTTTCCCAAATAGTTGGACCAATTCACAGTTCTACCAATGATACAAAAGTGTGCCTATCTTCCCACATCCCCTCCAACATTTACTATCTTTATCTTTTGTCAATTTTACAATCTGGTGAGTGTGAGGTGAAGCCTCAGGGTTCTTTTAATTTTCTTTTTCTTATTATCAGCAAGTTAAAGCGTTCTTGCACATAGCTGTTTATCGTTTGCATTTTTTCTTTTATATCATTCAGTCTCTTGTCCCATCCATGTTTTATCCTCCCACTGTGCCTTTCACAGACTCCACACTTAATTACCATTTTTAATTAATTGGAGAAATGAAAAAGTGGTCCTGGGAGTCAGAGAATCTACCTTTGAATCCTGGCTCTCCTATTTACTAGTTGTATAAACTTGCTAAGTCATTTCACCTCAGTTTCCTCAGCTGTACAATTAAGGGGGGAGGGGGATTAGTTGGTCTCTACATTTCCTTCGATCTCTGACACTCTATGGAAATACCTGCCATAAAGGAAACAGATTTTTCTCTGTTTTACATATATATATAAGATGTATAGGCATCGCAAAAACAACGTGAAAGTTCATTAATTAGGGACAGTTTTACCCTTCTCCAGTTAACTATAATCATTTGTTTATTTGAAAAAGGATCCCTTTGCTCTATTGCACTCACTGCCACCAGTCAGTCAGAGATAATATGCTTGAATTTCACAAGTCTGAATGAACCCTGCACACTTGCATTTCCTCTCAGGGCCCATGATGACAGTCCTTAACCAGGCAGAGGCTCTTACTTAAGCTAACAAATGATTTCCTTTCATGCAGAACAACCAAAAGAAGCCTAATGAGTGAACGTGCTAACAGCTGCTCAGGATTGTAATAGCTCTTTAGTCAGGGAAGCCACCTGGACCTGCCTGGGTCAGAGGGAAACATCCCACGTCAGCACTGGGTTCCCTGCTAATTGAGATGCTTTTTAAACAGCCAGGCCTGATTGAAGCAGGTCCCCAGGAGAATGGGGCATATCATTAGGCCAACTCCATACCCTATATAGTCTTTATCCTATATAGCAAGTGTCACTAACCACAAAGATGCTTTCAAGGGCAGGACTGTGGTCTCCTCCTGGTTTAGCCATTCTCACAGAGCTTTCTCTGATAGCAAACCTGTTGGTGGTTCTCATTCCAGTGGGCTGTCACCTGAGATTCTGGGGTTGTCATTTTAAAAAACATCCAACAAGTAACCCTTGTTGCTTCCAACATGCCTTCTTCCTTTCAACAGACTTTATTGAGCAACTACTATGTGTCTTCTAAGAACTAGCCAGGGGGCAGCTAGGTGGCACAGTGAGTAGAGCACCGGCCTTGGAGTCAGGAGGACCTGAGTTCAAATCCAGCCTCAGACATTTGACATACTAACTAGCTGTGTGACTTTGGGCAAGTCACTTAATACCAATTGCCCTCCAAAAAGCAAAAAAAAAAAAAAAAGAAAGAAAGAAAAAGAACTAGCCAGAAGAAAGTGAAATGAGACAAGGCCACTGAGTCTCAGAGTTGGACAGGACCTCAGCGACATTCTAGGCCACCTGTCCCTGAATAGGAATCTCTTCTGCAAGAGCCAATTCTCCTGCAGTCGGTAAGACTGTGCAACCTTGCCAAGTTGACAACACTTAGCACTGTGGTGTATCCATCTATGAAAGAAGGAATTAGACTAGTAGATGATATTTCAGGTCCCTTCTAACTCAAACATCCTGTAATTCTGTGAACTGTACCAGAAGGACACTGCTTCAACTGTTTTACTTTGTTTGTCAACTAAGCCCTAACCTCTAGTAACATTCAGTAGAATCATAGATTCTTGGATGGAAGAGACCTCAGCAGACATCTAGCCCAAACGTATGGAAATCTGATTTATGGAAATTTCAACAACATCCCACACATCTAGCCTGTTCGTGAAGATATGTACTGACAAAGAAACAATTACCTCCTATTTTATCTGGGGACAGAAAACTCATTTCACCTTGGGACAGCTAGAATTTTTTCGAAAGTTTATCCTTGCTAAATATATTTTAATCTTTCTTATTAAGGATTCTCCTCTTTCTCAGGAAATATGAACTAAGTAGAAGTACAATCTGGGAGAAAATAAGTTATTAGGTACTGCAAAAAATGTAATTTTTAAAAAGGGGATAAAGGAGAAGGAGAAGGTTTTAATTTAACTGAGCAAGGGGGAAAAAGGTCACAAGGGGATAAAGAAAGAGATAGAAAAAAGAAATTTAACAATTTAAGTAAAGTTAAGAAAGGTAGGGTAAACTTGAATGAGGAAAGAGCCTTTGGGAATAAGCTCACATCAGAGTAGTATTAGCAAAACTAAATTTCAAGGACAAAGTACTAACTTTTAAAAGGAAGTGGACAGAAATCAATACAAAAGAAATAAACAGAGACCAACCTAAGAATCATAATCTTAAATGTAAATGAATTCAGCAATTCATATGTAAAAGAAAGTAGAGGATGATAGGAGAACAGAAAACACAATTTACATGAAACATGAAGGAGAAGGAGAAGAAGAAGAAGAAGAAGAAGAAGAAGAAGAAGAAGAAGAAGAAGAAGAAGAAGAAGAAGAAGAAGAAGAAGAAGAAGAAAAAGAAGAAGAAGAAGAAGAAAATGGCATAGTATGAAAATTCATAAAGAAAAGGCTAACTGAATTGTGAAAAGAAATAGGTGGTAGCAAAATTGTTGTAGGAGACTTTAAGTTTCCCCTTGTCAAAATTGTATAAATCTAACACAGAAATCAACAAAATGAAATGGAGCTGACAAAAAATTTTGTAAGCAGGTTGATTTGTTCTACTACACATTTAGTTTGCATAATTTCAAGTAGATCTTCACTGCAGCAAGGCAATCATGTTGATTCAGTATCTGACTCACCACAGTGACTATTCTAAACCTTTTCATCCTTCCTAAATCTCTGATGGCATCTCTTACCTCCATCCTCTTAGCTGAGGATGTTGTCTCATACCTCACTGAAAAATTTAAAATTATTCACCAAGAGTTCCCTCTTTTCCCTTCATGCTCATTTCATTCCCCTCAGATGCCTTCCCTCACTCTTGTCTCCTACATACTGGTTTCTCATTTTATAAAAGAGTAGCCCTTCTCCTTGACAAAACAAATCCCTCTGCATGCAAGTGATCTCATTCCAACCTCTGTTCTCCAGAAAACTGTCCCTTCTACTATCCTCACATTCTCACTAATCTTCAATCTCTCCCTGTCTAATGGAGATATCCTTACTACTCATAAAAATGTCCATATCTCCCTCATTCACAAAAAAAGTCCTCACTTGATCCATCCACCACTCATAGTTATCATGCTATGCATTTCCTCTGTTTTATGACTAAATTCCTTGAGAAAACAGTTGGACTCTTCTCTTCCTCTCACCCTATTCTTATGTCTTCTGACCATATTGTTCAACTGAATCTATTCTACCCAAAATTACCGATGATCACATAATTCACAAATCTAATGGTTTTTTCTCAGTCCTCATCTTTCTTAACTTCTCTGCAAAACCTGAGATATAGCTGATCCCTCTCTTTTCTCTGATGACATCTCTTCTCCAGGTTTTCATAACACTGCTTTCTCCTGATATTCCTTCTACCTGTCTAACTACTCAGTCATCCTGATTTATAACAGTCTACTGGACCCAGATGGCTCTGGAGGAGAAAGCAAATCTGATGACTTTGCACTGCCCTCCCTCACTTAAATCCAATTCACTTACTTGTCATGCCATCACCTGATGTCATGATGTCATGGCCCTCTTTGAGAATGAGGGACAAACAACCTCTGTGTGTAGAAAAGTAGAAATAGGGGTAGAGTCAAGATGGCAGTGTAGAAGCAGGAGAACTCTTTGAGCTCCCCCAATAACCACCTCAAATACCTATAAAATATGACTCTAAACAAACTTTAGAGCTCCAGAATCCACAAAATGACACAGAAACAAAGCTCCCACTGAAAGCAGCCCAGCAGGTGGATGGGAAGGGTGCATCGCAGTAAGCTGGGAGCCCAGATCAGCACCTCATGAAACCACAGCTTTAGCCCCAGGGCAGCCAGGACAAGCCCTGGCTGGAGCTTTCAGGAGAGCAGATTGCTGGCAGCTGTGGCAGCTTCCAGAATTATCAACTCATAAGAGCCAAGGACAAAGTGAAAGGTCAGTGGAACTCGGCTAAATTTTGGGGAAAGGAGCGGGTTCAGCCTTCTTCCCCCAGGGCAAGAAGCAGTGGAAACAGCGGCCCTGCAGCCACCTCCATGTAGCTGCTTTATAACTCCCAGCCTGCAGATTGCAAGGGGGCCAAGCAACCATTCAGAAGCTAAGTGTTCTTGCCTTAACCTGCGTGGATTGGGACTGCAGTCTTGGGTGTTGTGCCTGAGGTGTGTGACCAGTGAGCCAAAGCTGGTAGGGGCTGCAGGGATGGCAGCCTCATAATAGCTCTGGCAGCTGTGAAAACCCCAGCAATTTGGGACAAAGCTCTCCCCTCTGAAAGCAGAGTTCTACTGTGGCTCAAAAGTCAAGTAATTGACTGGAAACATGAGCAGACAAAGGAATCAAAGCAAGAACAGCGATTCAACTTTAGACTCCTTTTTTGGGTACAAAAAGGGTCAAAGCATGGAACGGGAAGAAGACAATACAGTCAGAACTCACTCAAAAGCTTCCAAGAAAAATGGAAACTGATTACAGGCCATAGAGGAGCTTAAGAAGGATTTTGAAAACCAAATAAGAGAAGTGGAGGAAAAATTGGGTAGAGAAATGAGAATGATGCAAGAAAATCATGAAAAAAGAGTCAACAACCTGACTGAAGA
>JAQQSU010000441.1:0-23856 GCA_028627135.1 Pseudochirops cupreus
CCAGGCCACTCAACGCGAGAGCTCTGGCCGAGAACAATCGCTCAGTCCCCCTGCTGCCTGCAGGCCGTGGGCAGGAAGCTGCAACACTGAGGCGGGTGAAAAACCTCTGCCTTTCGCTTTTCCACTCTGGAGGCCTTCTGGCTGGACTGCCTATCTCCCCCTTTCACAATTCCCATTCACAGCTGCCGCTAATCCGCTCACCTGAAGCTCCTCAGCTCCTCCAGTCCAGCCGCCCCCGGGGCACAGCCACGGCTTCAGGCCAGGCTGGTTTTGGTTCGCAGTGCTGATATGGTTCCTCGTAGCCGAGCTGACTTTAGTGGGAAGTATCTTTGTGTGCGTTTTGGAGTTCTAGGATTGGTTTAGAGTCCTATTTTATGGGTATTTTGGGATGGCTATGTGAGAACTGTGATGTGTTGCTGCTGCTACGCCGCCATCTTGGCTCTGCCCCCCAATCTATCTTAATCTTTAACAGATATTATGGTCAATGTCATGATTATGCCTGAGGGAAACCAAGATGAATCCTGGCAAGAGGAGGGCAAGGAAGGAATGATAGTTGAAAGCAACAATAATGTTATATTGAGGAATGGTAGGAAAATTGCCATCTAAATTCAAGTGTAGAAGTAGAATTTTACATATTATCTACTCTCATATTATCTGGTGACTTTTCTTTTAGGAGACAGATGTGTCAAACCAATCATCTACAGTATAAATCTCACCTGGGGTCAGGTTTAAGCAGGATTTAATATTTGAAAAGGGAACTTTTTTGAAGCTTTTTTTTAAGGCCATAATTTCCTTTTTAGATTTCCAGCAGTAATTTGGCAGAAAGAGTACATTCTTCTGGTAATCATATTTATATCTCTACCTTATCTAACTAGTATTTATTCTATTTTCTTATCCTGGAGTAAACTATTTTTTGTTAGAAAAGAAAAATCACAGAAGAGGTCAAAAGCTAAGAACAATTAAAGAAAAGCACACACCGTATGATTTCCTAGAACAAATAAATACATAAATATAAAAAATTTTTATGATTCTTTATTGTATCCACCAAGTGATCAAAACAAAATGCAGTCATTGAAATAAAATTTCCTGTGATTTCATCTGTCTTTTCTTACTTTCATATTAATTGTAATCAAATTCTACTTTACCAAAATTCACTGAAGTCAGCTATTGTATATCTGGAAGTAGATGTAATTTAATATGTTAAGAAATAAAATCCACAAATTTATTGTTTATTTCTCTGATATGAAAGTGTGTGTCCTGTGGGCAGAACCAAGATGGCAGAGTAAAAGCAGGAAATTGTCTGAGCTCCCACTCTTACCACTGCCAATACCTATAAAATATGACTTTGAACAAATTTTAGAGATATAAAACCCACAAAGTGACAGAGAGAAACAAAGCTCCTGCTGAAGACAGCCTGGCAGGCTGACAGAAATGGTCTATTACACTGAGCCAGGAGCTGAGTGAAGTCCAGCATGAGTTGCATGGTCACAGAACTGGGGTGGACCCAACCACCACCACAGACTGGCCAGAGCAGATTTCAGGAGAAGGAATCACCAGCAGCTGTGGCAGTTTCCAGACTTCTAAACCCATAAACACCAAAGAGAAAGTAAAAGGTCAGTGGGAACTCTGTTGGAACTGATTGACTGAAGACTGCAGTCTGGCTCCTAGCCCCAGGGCAAGAGGTGGCTCAGCTGCAGGTTTTACCCTGTGGCTGCCTCTGGAAAACCTGAACTGTAGATCATAAGGGGACCAAGAGACCGTTGAGAGGGTAATCACTCTTGCTTTAACCTGCTTGGAAATGGATCTCGGTCTTGGGTGGTGGTCCTGTGGTAAGAAACGCCAGTGTGCCAGAGCTTGTTGTGGTTATAGAGAGAGCATGTTCCTCAGACCTCTACAACATTTGTGAAAACCCCAGTGATTTGAGACACAGTTCTTTCCACTCTAGAAGCAAAGAGCTTGAAAGTCAAGTAATTGGCTGGCAAGATGAGCTAGTAGGGAAAGCAAAAAAAAACAATAGAATCCTCTTTTGGGGACAAAAAAGGATCAAAACATGGAACCAGAAGAAGTCAATGATGTCACAATACCTGCATCAAAAGCTTCCAAGAAAAATATGAACTGGTTACAGGGCAAGAAGGATTTTGAAAATCAAGTAAAAGAAGTGAAGGAAAAATTGGGAAGAGAAATGAGAATTATGCAAGAAATTCATGAAAAGAAAGTCAACTGCCTGCTAAAGGAGACCACCCTCCAAAAAATACTGAAGAAAATAACACTTTTAAAAATAGACTAACTCAAATGGCAAAAGAAGACCAAAAAGCCAATGAGGAGAAAAATGCCTTAAAAAGTCAAATTGCACAGATGGAAAAGGAATCTCAAAAACTCACTGAAGAGAATAAGTTCTTCAAAATTAGATCAGAGCAAATGGAAGCTAATGACTTCATGAGAAATCAAGATACTATAAAACAGATCCAAACAAATGAAAAAAATAGAAGGCAATGTGAAATACTTCATTGGAAAAACCACTGACCTGGAAAATAGATCCAGGAGAGATCCTTTAAAAATTATTGGACTACCTGAAAGCCATGATAAAAAAAAAAGAGCCTAGAAATCATCCTTCAAGAAATTCTCAAGGAAAATTGCCCTGATATTCTACAACCAGAGGGCAAAATAGAAATTGAAAGAATTCACCCATCACCTCTTGAGAAACATCCCCAAAAGGATATATAGGAATATCATAGCCAAATTCCAGAGTTCCCAGGTCAAGGAGAAAATAATACAAGCTATGAGGAAGAAAAATTTTAAGTATTATGGAAACATAATTAGGATAACACAAGACCTTGCAGCTTCTACATTAAGGGATCAAAGGGCTTGATAGGAGCTAGGATTAAAACCAAGAATCACCTACCCAGCAAAACTGAGTATAATGCTTCAGTGCAAAATATGGTTATTCAATGAAATAGCGGCCTTTCAAGTATTCTTGATGAAAAAACCAGAGCTGAACAGAAAATTTGACTTTCAAATACAAGAAGCAAGAGGATCATGAGACAGTAAACAGGAAAAAAAATCATAAGGAACTTATTAAAGTTGCACTATTTACATTCCTACATGAAATATGAAAACTGTAACTGATGAGACTTTTCTAAGTATGAGGAGAGTTGAAGGGAATATGTGTGTGTGTGTTTGTGTGTGTGTGTGCGTACACACACACATACATATATATGTCTGTATAGGAAAGTGTACGTGTCTATAAATATATATCTGAGTGTGTGTATATGTGTGTACATGTATACATAGACAGAGGGCACAGGATCAGTTGAATAGGAAGGGATGATATCTAAAAAATAAAATTAAGAGGTGAGAGAGGAATATAATGGGAGAAGGAGAAAGGTAGATAGAGTAGGGTAATTTATCTCACATAAAAGAGGCAAGAGAAAACTTTTACAATGGTTTGGGAAGGTTAGGAAGGTGAACGGGAATGGGACAACCTTACTCTCATTGAATTTGGCTTATGGAGGGAATAACATACACACTCATTTGGGTATCTTACCCTACAGAAAAGGAGGGGGGAAGAGGATATGAGGGGGGATGATAGAAGGGAGGGCAGATTGGGATAGAGGGTAGTTAGAAGCACATACTTTTGAAAAGGGACAGAGTCAAAGGAAAAAATAGAATAAGTAGGGGGTGGTATAGTATGGAGAGAAATATAGTTAGTCTTTCACAATATAACTACTATGGAAACATTTTGCATATGTACACATGTATAACCTATATTGAATTGCTTATCTTCCCAGAAGGTGTGCGTGAGGAGGGAAGAAGGGAAAGAATCTGGAAATCAAAGTTTTAAAAACAAATGTTAAAAAAAATTGTTTTTTACATGCTACTTGGAAATAAGATATACAGGCACTGGGATATAGAAACCCATCTTGTCCTACTAGAAAATTAGTTAGGGGATGGAGGAGAATACAAGAGAGAGCAGATTGGGGGAAAGAGTATTCAGTAGCCTCACTATCTTTGGTGGGGGCTAGGGGAAAGATGGGGAGAAAAATTGTTACTCAAAATCTTGTGGAAATGAATGTTGAAAACTAATAATAAATTTTTTAAAAATGTAAAAAAAAAAAAAGTGTGTGCCCTTCATAAAGATACTCCAGAGTTTAAATGTGTAAGACATTAAGAACTGCTGTGATAAGTAACTAAACCCATAAAAATGTTTTCTTTTCGTAAGTTGAAACACATTTATTAAACTCCTACTGTATTCTTGGCATAGTACTAAGTGCTGGGAAAACAGAAAAAAAAGTAAAATAGCCCTTGCCTTCAAAAGCAAAGATTCTAATAGGAAGGAAAACTCAGAAATAATGAATATACACGATATATATAGACTCTTTGAAGACAATCTCAGGAAGGTAACTAAGTGATCTATTGTGGAGCTAACTGTGAATTTTAATTCCTCTTGAACCTAGCTGAATATTTTGTAAGTTTATTTCTACTATTTGTAGAAAATAGAATTTTATTCTAGAATTTTTCTGCATCAGGGAGGTACCAATCATCAAATTTACATTGTCATTATCCTGCATGATTTGATAAACTTTAGTCACATCCTCTCTCAACTCTCATTTTTCCAGAGTAGAATCATAATATTAAAAGCTTCTCAAAGAGAATTGTGTTGATGACTTTATTTGTTCATTTTTTCTGTATTATGAAGAATTGTTGTTATGGATTAAAGGGTGGAAAGAAATACCATATAGGGACAAAAAGAGGGAAGAAGAACTATATATATATATATATATATTGCTAAAAATTCACACCTTCACTCAGAAATATTCCATACAATCTCCTACTTAATCAAGTTTTACATTTATATAATATGAACAATGGTAATTATTCATTTTTACCAGTAAGGCTGGACTACATTAAAAGTGGAAAAGCAGAATGTTACAGTGAATCACATTGAAATGGGGGAAGGAGAGAGACCATGTTATTGAATTCATTCAAATAATGTTTTATTTTGTTTTGATTTGTTTCAGTTTGTTTGTTTGTTTATTTTTTCATAGAACAGCACAACCAGGGAAATGTAAGGAGTTATCTGGAGAATAGAAGGGAAGGGGAAATAAAAGCTGGATAATTAGATACAATTTGAAAGTGTCTTGTTTGAATTTCCACACATTCATCACTTAGCTTGTTTGCTTTTGAATTGGGTAGGTGTAATGGTAAAGGAACTTGGAGATGCACCTGTATTGGCTTGGTTTTTGGGTTGAGTGTTAAAACCCAGAGCTTGTGAATCCCACTTGTGGGATGGACTTATTGTCGTGAAGAGAGAGGGCTGAACTGGGAGGAGCCCTGAACTGGGAGAGAGGCCCAAGCCTAGAGAAGGCCAGAAGGACTTTGGGAGACCAGCATCCAGCATTGTGGAGCCTGAGTTGCTGAGAGAAAGACTACTGAGAGCCCATTGGAGCTGCTCAGGACTTTTGGGAACTGCCACCCAGAACTGCTAAGGACTGAGGAGGCATGGCTGTGATGCCAGTATTTTGTGTCTGTTTTGACGTTGTTTTGCCAGATTCACCTGATGGTGAAGGACAGCGCTGCTGTTGTAGAGATCCTGGCTGTTGGTTCAGAAGCCCTGAAGGAGGATTTTCTTGTGGTACCTGCACAGAAATCCTGGAAGAGGGCCTTGCTGATGTTTTCAGGGGTTCTGGGACTGTTCTACAGGCAGAGAGTGACTTGATGAGGACATTGGCTATGGCTTTGTTGAGCCTTGTCTCCCCAGGAACTGAGATTGCTGAGGGCTTGCCTCTAGTGGAGATAAAAGAAGGACCTTTCCTTGGGTAGTCAATGCTGAGTTTAACCTTGTAACTTAAGGGTGGATGGCCTTTTGTGTTCTCTTGCACCTTTTGAGATTCAGGGGTAGGAAGCCTTTGAGGTGTTTTTTTTTGTTGTTTTTTTTTTGTGCTCTGTGATTGACCAAATGAATGTACTTTGTTTATGGTTGGAGACTAATCTCCATTTGAGAAGAGACTTTTGACTGACTAAATGAATGTACTGTCTAGGGGTGGAGTAGTACCTGGATTGAATTGAGAACTTACTGGCTAAAGGAACAAGTTACACTGTGTTTTGACTTTTTTTGTTCTGTTAATGTTTGCTGAATAAATGGGGTTTAGTATGCTGGTAATCTGAACCTTGGAAGTTGCCTTTGCTTGGCATTACAGTTGGACTATACCATGTTTCAATTAGAAGCAGCTTGAAAGATAGATTCTTCATCCCTGATAAGAGCATGGGAAACCTACCACAAATGCTATAAACTAAACCTCTCACAGAATCCCTCTCCTCAGTAAATAAGCAGATTTGCTGGAGTGGCTCACAAGAGTTAATGAAGAAAGCTAACAGGAAGATGGCAGTGCACTGAGAATCTCACTTTAAGTAAGTATGGAGGGGAATGAGCAAATGGGGGAGCTGCCTAAAGAGAATAATGTAGTTGTACATGAAATTTATCTACTAAGTCATATATAAAACATCATCATCAGCAACAACAACCCTCACCTATGTGAAAGAATCAAGAACAGGCATTGGAAATTATACACAAATTAAATAGCATGTTATTGTATTTGGAGATATAAAAAACAAAACAAAACAAAACTTAAAAATGAGACTTTCCATAAATCCTGAGGACAACAAAAAGCACACCTTTAGATAAGTGGGAGGGAGAAGTCCAAAGAAAGGAGAATACTGTTGTTAAAAGTAGTAGAAGATAATGGCAGATGGCAATAAGAAGAGTGATCTCCTTAACTCTTATTTTGGTTCTGTTTATTCTCTTCTAAGGTAAATGATCTTTGGAATTTGAATGACAGAGTGAAAAATGACTGACAAATTTCAAACTCAAGATAAATGAGGAGACTACAAGAGAGAATCTAACTGCCCTCAATGTATTTGAGTCACTGGACCTGAAAGAACTAAATCAAAAGGAATTGAAAAAAGTGGCAGGTGTAATTATTGATCCACTTTTAGTGATCTTTGAAAAGTTGTAGAAAAATTGTTAAAAAAAAAAACACAAAATACCCCAAAAAACACAGAACTAGAAAAGATCAAATGTCCCAATTTTTTGAAAAGGGAAGAGAGTAGGATTTGCAAACTATAGGCCAGTGATCTTGACTTCCAATGCTAGTAAAAACCTAAACACCTTATTGAAGGGACGGCTTGTCAAGATTTAGATAGGTAATTAGTGTTATTGTTCAGTCATTCCATTCAGGTCTGACTCTTCATGATCCCATTTGGATTTTTCTTGCCAAACATATTGGAATGTTTTGTAATGTCCTCCTCCAGCTCCTTTATAGATGAGGAAACTGAGTCAAACAGGGTTAAGTGATTTGCCAAGAGACATACAACTAGTAAGCATCTGTAATGGTAATTTGAAGATTTTGTCTTCCCCTTAACAGGCTGAATGTAATCACACAGAGCATGTGGTAGGATGGCTCAGAGTCCAGAGGAAACTGGCACTCAGAGGAGTTAGAAAGGAGAGAAGAGAGGATGCAGGTAAGGAGATAGGTAGGCATGGTGTTACTCCCTGTTGTGTTATGGTGTGTTAACTTCTTTGTTGCTAGGATGGATTCAATTTTCTGATGTTGGGATTTGACTTTCTGGAGTCTGAATAAATGTTTTCCTTCTGTCTTCTATATGGGAATTCTGTTATATTTTGTGATTCAGAACTATGGTACCATATTCATAGTTGCCGCGCAGGCTATGAATATTTCATTGGTGCTACATTTGGTGACCAGGATGGGATCACAAGGTATCAGATTTCTATTTGGAGGCACAAGGACTTTAGAGGAAGAAATGGATACCCCAGGATGGGAGGATTTGCTTTATTCCTCCCTAGCAAAGGAATGGGCTAAAAGCACCAGACGCTGTGAAAACTGAGAATGGAGGATACAGAGAGAGAACCTACAGATCTAGATAAATGTTTGCATGGAATACCTATAAAACCAGGGAGAATTGACAAGAGTGTGTAGGAGAGTTTGTGTTTTACTAAGAGGTTACCATATTATATGTAAGAGCAGAGATAAACTGCTACAGAAGAAAGCTCAAGTAGAAAGGAAGTTAGCTGATTCGCATGACAAACGTTCTGTGTCATAGCATTTGGGGTCTCTTTCAGAAGAGCAAGCTGGAGAGTTTCAGGTAGCAGAAGAGAGGATTGCTGTGGGTTTGGCTCAGAAAAAAAAAACCCTAGCAAAAGGAATGTGCATGCAACTCTGGCACTGGCTGAGCCTAGTTGCCATGATAATGATTTCCAGGAGAATGTGTGGGAGGAAAAAGAAACAAAGTTAGATGAGGAGGGCAGACTTTTACCCCATACTGAGAAGAAAGCAGAAGAATCAGGGGGCTAACACAATCTTTGGGGTGATAACTGAGAATTTCACTCAGTAGGAGGTTACTGATATATTAAGTCAATTCACCCAGAGGATGGAAGAACATTAGTCTCTTAGATGGTGAGAATCAGTGATGAAAGGGCCAGAGGAGTATCAATAGATAACATAGATTGCTTGAAATTTCTAAGTTTTAGTCAGAATCCTTTTGTAAAGCAAGCTTTTAGGAATTGTCATAGTCTAGGATGTAACAATCTGTTAGCTTTAGGAGCAGAGGGATGTAACAGACAATATGCTTCTGACTCTATGTGACCTAGTGGCGATATACCCTTGTATTTTCTTAGGGACCACATGAGAAAGTTAAAGGAGGAATTAATGAAGACAGCTATAATTATTGGAGATACCAAGATTTATCATGATACTCCCTTGGCAATTTCTCATAGAAATATCATAGTGAAGATAGCTCCTCCTGCTCATAATCACCTAATTCTCATTCTACTAATTGGGAGATATGGTAATCTCTTTCAAAGGTGCAGGATATGAAATCAGAGATAAGAATGGGAAAAAGATAAATTTCCTCAAGAGAGAAGAGTATATAGGCAGTGAATTCAAAGTAAGAATAGATGGACAAGAAAAGAATTGTTTACTGCTATATTGAGAACAGGGGTAGATTGTGGAAGGATAGATGACATTCCAACCAATGAACTATATAAAATGTACCAAGTAAAGGGACTTAATATTAGACTGAGCAGGGAAGTAAGAACTGCCCCTATAGATCTTCATTGTATTCAAGTTTATCACACATGCATGGAGAACAGGAAATTGGCCAGGCCCCAGCTCAGATTAAAGAAAATATATCTCTAGTCAGAATGATGGCCACCACACTGCAAATTAGAAAACAGTAAACAACAATGAATAAAGCTATGATAGTGGGTTCATGGACTCCAGAATAATGGCTGATCCTATATCTACCCTGCTTCTGATTATTGTCTCCTTGTTGATTTTTGTCTTTTTATCTGTTAAATTTGCTTACTAGATTTGTTTCTTGCAGATTCAGTACCCTCCACTTGCAGATGCCTGATAGCTTAAGCCAGATGTTACTCCCTGTTCATGCCTGTGATGTGTCACCCCTGGACCTGGAGTCGACCAAGCTCTGCATGCCAGCTAAAGAACTGACCTCTCAAATGGGAATTTTTGGTCTTAGGGACAGCTCTATGTCCAATTTCAGCAGGAAGTAGCTATGGAGGAAGAGATCTTCAACCCTTACCCCAAGATTTTGAGCACCATTCATTCAAGAGAGGAATGATATGTTGTTTGTGTTCAAGCCCCACCCTAAGATATTGTTTTATGTACTTATTATCTGTTATCCCTGTTACATTGTTGCAAATTTCTGTTGACAACAGTTAGCCCTAAACTCCTATTAACCTATGTAATGAAATGTATTGTTAATGTATTTTTGCTGTATAATGAACATGAAAGATGTTGGGGCTGAATGTCATGGTAAAGGTAATTTGAAGGTCTTCCCTGTCCCTTAATATATAGAATGTAATCACATAGAGCCTGTGTTGAGAGGAGCCTGCTGAATGGGTGTAGCAGAGCCCAGAGGAAGCTGGGACTCAGAGCAGTTAGGGAGGGCTGGGGGGAGGATGCAGCCAGGGAGACAGCTAGGCAAGGAGTTGCTCCCTGCTGTGTTGTGGTGTATTAACTTCTTTGTTGCTATAATGGATTCAGTTTTCTGGTGTTGGGATTTAGGTTCCTGGTGTCTGAATAAATGTTTTGCTTCTGTGTTCTATATGGAGAGTCTATTATATTTTGTCATTCAGAACAATGCTGCCATATTCATAGCAGCCATTGGGGCTGTGAATATTAGGCTAGCATTATAGCATCTGAGGGTGGATTTGAACTCAGGTCTTCCTGACTCTAGGCCTGGTGCTGTATCCATTGGGCTGACCTAGCTCCCCAAACAGGTAGACAGTGATCACTAAAAGGTAGTATGGCCTGCTGAAAAAAAGTCCAAGTTTTGATAGATTGACTTAATTTCCTTTTCCTGACCAGCTAACTAGACTGGTAGACAAAGGAGGCACTGTAAACACAGAACACAGAGATTAAAGCAGAGAATTTGAACAAAAAAAGTTCTTATTTTATCCTTTTGGTGAAATAGAGAAATGAAAATTATTATGTTACAAAACTAGTTGATACTAGATAGCATTCAGTACCAGTTGGTTGAGTTCAGTACTAATTGATTTAGACCCAAGGATCATTTTGAAGTCAGCTTGGACATCTCACCTCTCTAGTTTTAGGTAAGCTATGATCTGGAAAGTTGGCCTTAGCCCTAGGCTATTTATTTGAAATTTCTTGCCTGTGTGGGCCATGTTGGAGCACCAGTTAAGCCTGACTAAGAAGCTCCTAACTTCAAGCATTTTGGCTGCTGAACTCAGCAACAAATCTCTCCCTTTTTTGATCTTTTCCCTCTTCCAATAGGCACACTTTTCATTGTCCTTACATTTCAACGTAAACCTCATTTACTTTCTAGGAGAAACTATAGAAGGCATGTTTGTTAGATTTTCAGATGCCACAAATCTAGAAAGAAAAAATAACATCTGAGAGATATTGTTGGTTGAAGGAAAGGGCATAAGATTTGTAATTAGAAAGATTAAATTTTTGCCCCAATGTTTCTATTTGTAGCCTCTGTGACCTTGGTCAAGGTACTTAACACCTTTTGTTCTCAGTTAACTCTTCTGTCAAATGCATTGGTTAGACTTAATAATACTGAACTTAATAAAATTAAGTCCAATAACACCTAAGAAATTTAACTAGCTATGTAGCTCTGAGTGAGCAAGTTAAACCTAATTGACTAAAAAAAGACAGGGGTGGGGGCAATGCAAATCATTTCCAAGACTGTGAGTTCACAGGGCTAAGATCTGAACCTGATCTTAAACTTCAAGTCTTAGCTAGCTGGTGGCCTAAGTATAGAAGTGAGCACACTTGAAATCAGAAGTTCTTCTTTAAGGCTTGAAACTGAACTCAAATGAATAAACTATGTACATATACTGAATACCCTTTGCATGCCATGGCTAAATAAACTTTCTTTTGTTAAATATTAGATGTTGCACACATTTCTAATTTTATTCCAATTCCAAACATGAACCACTAGACTGGACTGAGTCGGGCCTGGCTATAACAGTCACTCTTTCCGTTTCCTATAATGGTTAATGGCATTGAACTTAACTAATATTGAGTTAGCCTTTAGGAAATACTAGGTGGTATGGTGGGTAGAATACTGGGTCTGGAGGCAGAAAACCAGAAAGACCAGAGTTCAAATGTCACCTGAGACCTTTACTAGCTATGTGAGCCCAGGCAAATAACTTAACCCCTATTTGCCTTAATCCACTGGAAAAGGAAATAGTAAACCAGTTTCTTTGCCAAGAAAACCCCATGAACATTATGGTCTATGGGGTCACTAAAAGTCAAATATGACTGATGAACAAAAAATGAGCCTTTGGGCTTAAGATTTGCAAGATCTATGTTCATTTGCTTATTTAAGTATCACAATGGTCCCATGAGGTTGGTGTTATTATTATCCCTGTTTTTCAAATGAGGCAATTTGTCTGGGATCTTAGAACCAGTAAGTATATAAGTAAGTATACAAGTATATAAGTAAGGTGACAGTGGAGCCCAGCTCTTTCTTGCTCCAGGTTCAATACTCTAGCTGTGTTTCCATGCTGCAGATTCTAGATAACCTTGTTAGGTTAGAATTGTGGATAAAATGGATCGTTATAAAATTGAACAGGGGATAAATGCAGATTCCTAAATTCTAAATTTTTATCTTTTTAAAATAAATTGCATAATAATATGAATAATGTTATCTCAGATGAGATACTTGTAAGTTGCTTAGTACAGTGTGTGGCACGTAGTAGTTACTTAATAAATACTTAGCCTTTCCCTTCCCGCAATTATAGGAAATGGAAAGAGTGACTGTTATAGCCAGGCCCAACTCAGTCCAGTCTAGTGGTTCATGTTTGGAATTGGAATAAAATTAGAAGTGCGTACAACATCTAATATTTAACAAAAGAAAGTTTATTTAGCCATGGCATGCAAAGGGTATTCAGTATATGTACATAGTTTATTCATTTGAGTTCAGTTTCAAGCCTTAAAGAAGAACTTCTGATTTCAAGTGTGCTCACTTCTATACTTAGGCCACCAGCTAGCTAAGACTTGAAGTTTAAGATCAGGTTCAGATCTTAGCCCTGTGAACTCACAGTCTTGGAAATGATTTGCATTGCCCCCACCCCTGTCTTTTTTTAGTCAATTAGGTTTAACTTGCTCACTCAGAGCTACATAGCTAGTTAAATTTCTTAGGTGTTATTGGACTTAATTTTATTAAGTTCAGTATTATTAAGTCTAACCAATGCATTTGACAGAAGAGTTAACTGAGAACAAAAGGTGTTAAGTACCTTGACCAAGGTCACAGAGGCTACAAATAGAAACATTGGGGCAAAAATTTAATCTTTCTAATTACAAATCTTATGCCCTTTCCTTCAACCAACAATATCTCTCAGATGTTATTTTTTCTTTCTAGATTTGTGGCATCTGAAAATCTAACCTAACATGCCTTCTATAGTTTCTCCTAGAAAGTAAATGAGGTTTACGTTGAAATGTAAGGACAATGAAAAGTGTGCCTATTGGAAGAGGGAAAAGATCAAAAAAGGGAGAGATTTGTTGCTGAGTTCAGCAGCCAAAATGCTTGAAGTTAGGAGCTTCTTAGTCAGGCTTAACTGGTGCTCCAACATGGCCCACACAGGCAAGAAATTTCAAATAAATAGCCTAGGGCTAAGGCCAACTTTCCAGATCATAGCTTACCTAAAACTAGAGAGGTGAGATGTCCAAGCTGACTTCAAAATGATCCTTGGGTCTAAATCAATTAGTACTGAACTCAACCAACTGGTACTGAATGCTATCTAGTATCAACTAGTTTTGTAACATAATAATTTTCATTTCTCTATTTCACCAAAAGGATAAAATAAGAACTTTTTTTGTTCAAATTCTCTGCTTTAATCTCTGTGTTCTGTGTTTACAGTGCCTCCTTTGTCTACCAGTCTAGTTAGCTGGTCAGGAAAAGGAAATTAAGTCAATCTATCAAAACTTGGACTTTTTTTCAGCAGGCCATACTACCTTTTAGTGATCACTGTCTACCTGTTTGGGGAGCTAGGTCAGCCCAATGGATACAGCACCAGGCCTAGAGTCAGGAAGACCTGAGTTCAAATCCACCCTCAGATGCTATAATGCTAGCCTAATATTCACAGCCCCAATGGCTGCTATGAATATGGCAGCATTGTTCTGAATGACAAAATATAATAGACTCTCCATATAGAACACAGAAGCAAAACATTTATTCAGACACCAGGAACCTAAATCCCAACACCAGAAAACTGAATCCATTATAGCAACAAAGAAGTTAATACACCACAACACAGCAGGGAGCAACTCCTTGCCTAGCTGTCTCCCTGGCTGCATCCTCCCCCCAGCCCTCCCTAACTGCTCTGAGTCCCAGCTTCCTCTGGGCTCTGCTACACCCATTCAGCAGGCTCCTCTCAACACAGGCTCTATGTGATTACATTCTATATATTAAGGGACAGGGAAGACCTTCAAATTACCTTTACCATGACATTCAGCCCCAACATCTTTCATGTTCATTATACAGCAAAAATACATTAACAATACATTTCATTACATAGGTTAATAGGAGTTTAGGGCTAACTGTTGTCAACAGAAATTTGCAACAATGTAACAGGGATAACAGATAATAAGTACATAAAACAATATCTTAGGGTGGGGCTTGAACACAAACAACATATCATTCCTCTCTTGAATGAATGGTGCTCAAAATCTTGGGGTAAGGGTTGAAGATCTCTTCCTCCATAGCTACTTCCTGCTGAAATTGGACATAGAGCTGTCCCTAAGACCAAAAATTCCCATTTGAGAGGTCAGTTCTTTAGCTGGCATGCAGAGCTTGGTCGACTCCAGGTCCAGGGGTGACACATCACAGGCATGAACAGGGAGTAACATCTGGCTTAAGCTATCAGGCATCTGCAAGTGGAGGGTACTGAATCTGCAAGAAACAAATCTAGTAAGCAAATTTAACAGATAAAAAGACAAAAATCAACAAGGAGACAATAATCAGAAGCAGGGTAGATATAGGATCAGCCATTATTCTGGAGTCCATGAACCCACTATCATAGCTTTATTCATTGTTGTTTACTGTTTTCTAATTTGCAGTGTGGTGGCCATCATTCTGACTAGAGATATATTTTCTTTAATCTGAGCTGGGGCCTGGCCAATTTCCTGTTCTCCATGCATGTGTGATAAACTTGAATACAATGAAGATCTATAGGGGCAGTTCTTACTTCCCTGCTCAGTCTAATATTAAGTCCCTTTACTTGGTACATTTTATATAGTTCATTGGTTGGAATGTCATCTATCCTTCCACAATCTACCCCTGTTCTCAATATAGCAGTAAACAATTCTTTTCTTGTCCATCTATTCTTACTTTGAATTCACTGCCTATATACTCTTCTCTCTTGAGGAAATTTATCTTTTTCCCATTCTTATCTCTGATTTCATATCCTGCACCTTTGAAAGAGATTACCATATCTCCCAATTAGTAGAATGAGAATTAGGTGATTATGAGCAGGAGGAGCTATCTTCACTATGATATTTCTATGAGAAATTGCCAAGGGAGTATCATGATAAATCTTGGTATCTCCAATAATTATAGCTGTCTTCATTAATTCCTCCTTTAACTTTCTCATGTGGTCCCTAAGAAAATACAAGGGTATATCGCCACTAGGTCACATAGAGTCAGAAGCATATTGTCTGTTACATCCCTCTGCTCCTAAAGCTAACAGATTGTTACATCCTAGACTATGACAATTCCTAAAAGCTTGCTTTACAAAAGGATTCTGACTAAAACTTAGAAATTTCAAGCAATCTATGTTATCTATTGATACTCCTCTGGCCCTTTCATCACTGATTCTCACCATCTAAGAGACTAATGTTCTTCCATCCTCTGGGTGAATTGACTTAATATATCAGTAACCTCCTACTGAGTGAAATTCTCAGTTATCACCCCAAAGATTGTGTTAGCCCCCTGATTCTTCTGCTTTCTTCTCAGTATGGGGTAAAAGTCTGCCCTCCTCATCTAACTTTGTTTCTTTTTCCTCCCACACATTCTCCTGGAAATCATTATCATGGCAACTAGGCTCAGCCAGTGCCAGAGTTGCATGCACATTCCTTTTGCTAGGGTTTTTTTTTTCTGAGCCAAACCCACAGCAATCCTCTCTTCTGCTACCTGAAACTCTCCAGCTTGCTCTTCTGAAAGAGACCCCAAATGCTATGACACAGAACGTTTGTCATGCGAATCAGCTAACTTCCTTTCTACTTGAGCTTTCTTCTGTAGCAGTTTATCTCTGCTCTTACATATAATATGGTAACCTCTTAGTAAAACACAAACTCTCCTACACACTCTTGTCAATTCTCCCTGGTTTTATAGGTATTCCATGCAAACATTTATCTAGATCTGTAGGTTCTCTCTCTGTATCCTCCATTCTCAGTTTTCACAGCGTCTGGTGCTTTTAGCCCATTCCTTTGCTAGGGAGGAATAAAGCAAATCCTCCCATCCTGGGGTATCCATTTCTTCCTCTAAAGTCCTTGTGCCTCCAAATAGAAATCTGATACCTTGTGATCCCATCCTGGTCACCAAATGTAGCACCAATGAAATATTCATAGCCTGCGCGGCAACTATGAATATGGTACCATAGTTCTGAATCACAAAATATAACAGAATTCCCATATAGAAGACAGAAGGAAAACATTTATTCAGACTCCAGAAAGTCAAATCCCAACATCAGAAAATTGAATCCATCCTAGCAACAAAGAAGTTAACACACCATAACACAACAGGGAGTAACACCATGCCTACCTATCTCCTTACCTGCATCCTCTCTTCTCTCCTTTCTAACTCCTCTGAGTGCCAGTTTCCTCTGGACTCTGAGCCATCCTACCACATGCTCTGTGTGATTACATTCAGCCTGTTAAGGGGAAGACAAAATCTTCAAATTACCATTACAGATGCTTACTAGTTGTATGTCTCTTGGCAAATCACTTAACCCTGTTTGACTCAGTTTCCTCATCTATAAAGGAGCTGGAGGAGGACATTACAAAACATTCCAATATGTTTGGCAAGAAAAATCCAAATGGGATCATGAAGAGTCAGACCTGAATGGAATGACTGAACAATAACACTAATTACCTATCTAAATCTTGACAAGCCGTCCCTTCAATAAGGTGTTTAGGTTTTTACTAGCATTGGAAGTCAAGATCACTGGCCTATAGTTTGCAAATCCTACTCTCTTCCCTTTTCAAAAAATTGGGACATTTGATCTTTTCTAGTTCTGTGTTTTTTGGGGTATTTTGTGTTTTTTTTTTTAACAATTTTTCTACAACTTTTCAAAGATCACTAAAAGTGGATCAATAATTACACCTGCCACTTTTTTCAATTCCTTTTGATTTAGTTCTTTCAGGTCCAGTGACTCAAATACATTGAGGGCAGTTAGATTCTCTCTTGTAGTCTCCTCATTTATCTTGAGTTTGAAATTTGTCAGTCATTTTTCACTCTGTCATTCAAATTCCAAAGATCATTTACCTTAGAAGAGAATAAACAGAACCAAAATAAGAGTTAAGGAGATCACTCTTCTTATTGCCATCTGCCATTATCTTCTACTACTTTTAACAACAGTATTCTCCTTTCTTTGGACTTCTCCCTCCCACTTATCTAAAGGTGTGCTTTTTGTTGTCCTCAGGATTTATGGAAAGTCTCATTTTTAAGTTTTGTTTTGTTTTGTTTTTTATATCTCCAAATACAATAACATGCTATTTAATTTGTGTATAATTTCCAATGCCTGTTCTTGATTCTTTCACATAGGTGAGGGTTGTTGTTGCTGATGATGATGTTTTATATATGACTTAGTAGATAAATTTCATGTACAACTACATTATTCTCTTTAGGCAGCTCCCCCATTTGCTCATTCCCCTCCATACTTACTTAAAGTGAGATTCTCAGTGCACTGCCATCTTCCTGTTAGCTTTCTTCATTAACTCTTGTGAGCCACTCCAGCAAATCTGCTTATTTACTGAGGAGAGGGATTCTGTGAGAGGTTTAGTTTATAGCATTTGTGGTAGGTTTCCCATGCTCTTATCAGGGATGAAGAATCTATCTTTCAAGCTGCTTCTAATTGAAACATGGTATAGTCCAACTGTAATGCCAAGCAAAGGCAACTTCCAAGGTTCAGATTACCAGCATACTAAACCCCATTTATTCAGCAAACATTAACAGAACAAAAAAAGTCAAAACACAGTGTAACTTGTTCCTTTAGCCAGTAAGTTCTCAATTCAATCCAGGTACTACTCCACCCCTAGACAGTACATTCATTTAGTCAGTCAAAAGTCTCTTCTCAAATGGAGATTAGTCTCCAACCATAAACAAAGTACATTCATTTGGTCAATCACAGAGCACAAAAAAAAAACAACAAAAAAAAACACCTCAAAGGCTTCCTACCCCTGAATCTCAAAAGGTGCAAGAGAACACAAAAGGCCATCCACCCTTAAGTTACAAGGTTAAACTCAGCATTGACTACCCAAGGAAAGGTCCTTCTTTTATCTCCACTAGAGGCAAGCCCTCAGCAATCTCAGTTCCTGGGGAGACAAGGCTCAACAAAGCCATAGCCAATGTCCTCATCAAGTCACTCTCTGCCTGTAGAACAGTCCCAGAACCCCTGAAAACATCAGCAAGGCCCTCTTCCAGGATTTCTGTGCAGGTACCACAAGAAAATCCTCCTTCAGGGCTTCTGAACCAACAGCCAGGATCTCTACAACAGCAGCGCTGTCCTTCACCATCAGGTGAATCTGGCAAAACAACGTCAAAACAGACACAAAATACTGGCATCACAGCCATGCCTCCTCAGTCCTTAGCAGTTCTGGGTGGCAGTTCCCAAAAGTCCTGAGCAGCTCCAATGGGCTCTCAGTAGTCTTTCTCTCAGCAACTCAGGCTCCACAATGCTGGATGCTGGTCTCCCAAAGTCCTTCTGGCCTTCTCTAGGCTTGGGCCTCTCTCCCAGTTCAGGGCTCCTCCCAGTTCAGCCCTCTCTCTTCACGACAATAAGTCCATCCCACAAGTGGGATTCACAAGCTCTGGGTTTTAACACTCAACCCAAAAACCAAGCCAATACAGGGGCATCTCCAAGTTCCTTTACCATTACACCTACCCAATTCAAAAGCAAACAAGCTAAGTGATGAATGTGTGGAAATTCAAACAAGACACTTTCAAATTGTATCTAATTATCCAGCTTTTATTTCCCCTTCCCTTCTATTCTCCAGATAACTCCTTACATTTCCCTGGTTGTGCTGTTCTATGAAAAAATAAACAAACAAACAAACTGAAACAAATCAAAACAAAATAAAACATTATTTGAATGAATTCAATAACATGGTCTCTCTCCTTCCCCCATTTCAATGTGATTCACTGTAACATTCTGCTTTTCCACTTTTAATGTAGTCCAGCCTTACTGGTAAAAATGAATAATTACCATTGTTCATATTATATAAATGTAAAACTTGATTAAGTAGGAGATTGTATGGAATATTTCTGAGTGAAGGTGTGAATTTTTAGCAATATATATATATATATATATAGTTCTTCTTCCCTCTTTTTGTCCCTATATGGTATTTCTTTCCACCCTTTAATCCATAACAACAATTCTTCATAATACAGAAAAAATGAACAAATAAAGTCATCAACACAATTCTCTTTGAGAAGCTTTTAATATTATGATTCTACTCTGGAAAAATGAGAGTTGAGAGAGGATGTGACTAAAGTTTATCAAATCATGCAGGATAATGACAATGTAAATTTGATGATTGGTACCTCCCTGATGCAGAAAAATTCTAGAATAAAATTCTATTTTCTACAAATAGTAGAAATAAACTTACAAAATATTCAGCTAGGTTCAAGAGGAATTAAAATTCACAGTTAGCTCCACAATAGATCACTTAGTTACCTTCCTGAGATTGTCTTCAAAGAGTCTATATATATCGTGTATATTCATTATTTCTGAGTTTTCCTTCCTATTAGAATCTTTGCTTTTGAAGGCAAGGGCTATTTTACTTTTTTTTCTGTTTTCCCAGCACTTAGTACTATGCCAAGAATACAGTAGGAGTTTAATAAATGTGTTTCAACTTACGAAAAGAAAACATTTTTATGGGTTTAGTTACTTATCACAGCAGTTCTTAATGTCTTACACATTTAAACTCTGGAGTATCTTTATGAAGGGCACACACTTTTTTTTTTTTTACATTTTTAAAAAATTTATTATTAGTTTTCAACATTCATTTCCACAAGATTTTGAGTAACAATTTTTCTCCCCATCTTTCCCCTAGCCCCCACCAAAGATAGTGAGGCTACTGAATACTCTTTCCCCCAATCTGCTCTCTCTTGTATTCTCCTCCATCCCCTAACTAATTTTCTAGTAGGACAAGATGGGTTTCTATATCCCAGTGCCTGTATATCTTATTTCCAAGTAGCATGTAAAAAACAATTTTTTTTAACATTTGTTTTTAAAACTTTGATTTCCAGATTCTTTCCCTTCTTCCCTCCTCACGCACACCTTCTGGGAAGATAAGCAATTCAATATAGGTTATACATGTGTACATATGCAAAATGTTTCCATAGTAGTTATATTGTGAAAGACTAACTATATTTCTCTCCATACTATACCACCCCCTACTTATTCTATTTTTTCCTTTGACTCTGTCCCTTTTCAAAAGTATGTGCTTCTAACTACCCTCTATCCCAATCTGCCCTCCCTTCTATCATCCCCCCTCATATCCTCTTCCCCCCTCCTTTTCTGTAGGGTAAGATACCCAAATGAGTGTGTATGTTATTCCCTCCATAAGCCAAATTCAATGAGAGTAAGGTTGTCCCATTCCCGTTCACCTTCCTAACCTTCCCAAACCATTGTAAAAGTTTTCTCTTGCCTCTTTTATGTGAGATAAATTACCCTACTCTATCTACCTTTCTCCTTCTCCCATTATATTCCTCTCTCACCTCTTAATTTTATTTTTTAGATATCATCCCTTCCTATTCAACTGATCCTGTGCCCTCTGTCTATGTATACATGTACACACATATACACACACTCAGATATATATTTATAGACACGTACACTTTCCTATACAGACATATATATGTATGTGTGTGTGTACGCACACACACACACAAACACACACACACATATTCCCTTCAACTCTCCTCATACTTAGAAAAGTCTCATCAGTTACAGTTTTCATATTTCATGTAGGAATGTAAATAGTGCAACTTTAATAAGTTCCTTATGATTTTTTTTCCTGTTTACTGTCTCATGATCCTCTTGCTTCTTGTATTTGAAAGTCAAATTTTCTGTTCAGCTCTGGTTTTTTCATCAAGAATACTTGAAAGGCCGCTATTTCATTGAATAACCATATTTTGCACTGAAGCATTATACTCAGTTTTGCTGGGTAGGTGATTCTTGGTTTTAATCCTAGCTCCTATCAAGCCCTTTGATCCCTTAATGTAGAAGCTGCAAGGTCTTGTGTTATCCTAATTATGTTTCCATAATACTTAAAATTTTTCTTCCTCATAGCTTGTATTATTTTCTCCTTGACCTGGGAACTCTGGAATTTGGCTATGATATTCCTATATATCCTTTTGGGGATGTTTCTCAAGAGGTGATGGGTGAATTCTTTCAATTTCTATTTTGCCCTCTGGTTGTAGAATATCAGGGCAATTTTCCTTGAGAATTTCTTGAAGGATGATTTCTAGGCTCTTTTTTTTTTATCATGGCTTTCAGGTAGTCCAATAATTTTTAAAGGATCTCTCCTGGATCTATTTTCCAGGTCAGTGGTTTTTCCAATGAAGTATTTCACATTGCCTTCTATTTTTTTCATTTGTTTGGATCTGTTTTATAGTATCTTGATTTCTCATGAAGTCATTAGCTTCCATTTGCTCTGATCTAATTTTGAAGAACTTATTCTCTTCAGTGAGTTTTTGAGATTCCTTTTCCATCTGTGCAATTTGACTTTTTAAGGCATTTTTCTCCTCATTGGCTTTTTGGTCTTCTTTTGCCATTTGAGTTAGTCTATTTTTAAAAGTGTTATTTTCTTCAGTATTTTTTGGAGGGTGGTCTCCTTTAGCAGGCAGTTGACTTTCTTTTCATGAATTTCTTGCATAATTCTCATTTCTCTTCCCAATTTTTCCTTCACTTCTTTTACTTGATTTTCAAAATCCTTCTTGCCCTGTAACCAGTTCATATTTTTCTTGGAAGCTTTTGATGCAGGTATTGTGACATCATTGACTTCTTCTGGTTCCATGTTTTGATCCTTTTTTGTCCCCAAAAGAGGATTCTATTGTTTTTTTTTGCTTTCCCTACTAGCTCATCTTGCCAGCCAATTACTTGACTTTCAAGCTCTTTGCTTCTAGAGTGGAAAGAACTGTGTCTCAAATCACTGGGGTTTTCACAAATGTTGTAGAGGTCTGAGGAACATGCTCTCTCTATAACCACAACAAGCTCTGGCACACTGGCGTTTCTTACCACAGGACCACCACCCAAGACCGAGATCCATTTCCAAGCAGGTTAAAGCAAGAGTGATTACCCTCTCAACGGTCTCTTGGTCCCCTTATGATCTACAGTTCAGGTTTTCCAGAGGCAGCCACAGGGTAAAACCTGCAGCTGAGCCACCTCTTGCCCTGGGGCTAGGAGCCAGACTGCAGTCTTCAGTCAATCAGTTCCAACAGAGTTCCCACTGACCTTTTACTTTCTCTTTGGTGTTTATGGGTTTAGAAGTCTGGAAACTGCCACAGCTGCTGGTGATTCCTTCTCCTGAAATCTGCTCTGGCCAGTCTGTGGTGGTGGTTGGGTCCACCCCAGTTCTGTGACCATGCAACTCATGCTGGACTTCACTCAGCTCCTGGCTCAGTGTAATAGACCATTTCTGTCAGCCTGCCAGGCTGTCTTCAGCAGGAGCTTTGTTTCTCTCTGTCACTTTGTGGGTTTTATATCTCTAAAATTTGTTCAAAGTCATATTTTATAGGTATTGGCAGTGGTAAGAGTGGGAGCTCAGACAATTTCCTGCTTTTACTCTGCCATCTTAGTTCTGCCCACAGGACACACACTTTCATATCAGAGAAATAAACAATAAATTTGTGGATTTTATTTCTTAACATATTAAATTACATCTACTTCCAGATATACAATAGCTGACTTCAGTGAATTTTGGTAAAGTAGAATTTGATTACAATTAATATGAAAGTAAGAAAAGACAGATGAAATCACAGGAAATTTTATTTCAATGACTGCATTTTGTTTTGATCACTTGGTGGATACAATAAAGAATCATAAAAATTTTTTATATTTATGTATTTATTTGTTCTAGGAAATCATACGGTGTGTGCTTTTCTTTAATTGTTCTTAGCTTTTGACCTCTTCTGTGATTTTTCTTTTCTAACAAAAAATAGTTTACTCCAGGATAAGAAAATAGAATAAATACTAGTTAGATAAGGTAGAGATATAAATATGATTACCAGAAGAATGTACTCTTTCTGCCAAATTACTGCTGGAAATCTAAAAAGGAAATTATGGCCTTAAAAAAAAGCTTCAAAAAAGTTCCCTTTTCAAATATTAAATCCTGCTTAAACCTGACCCCAGGTGAGATTTATACTGTAGATGATTGGTTTGACACATCTGTCTCCTAAAAGAAAAGTCACCAGATAATATGAGAGTAGATAATATGTAAAATTCTACTTCTACACTTGAATTTAGATGGCAATTTTCCTACCATTCCTCAATATAACATTATTGTTGCTTTCAACTATCATTCCTTCCTTGCCCTCCTCTTGCCAGGATTCATCTTGGTTTCCCTCAGGCATAATCATGACATTGACCATAATATCTGTTAAAGATTAAGATAGATTGGGGGGCAGAGCCAAGATGGCGGCGTAGCAGCAGCAACACATCACAGTTCTCACATAGCCATCCCAAAATACCCATAAAATAGGACTCTAAACCAATCCTAGAACTCCAAAACGCACACAAAGATACTTCCCACTAAAGTCAGCTCGGCTACGAGGAACCATATCAGCACTGCGAACCAAAACCAGCCTGGCCTGAAGCCGTGGCTGTGCCCCGGGGGCGGCTGGACTGGAGGAGCTGAGGAGCTTCAGGTGAGCGGATTAGCGGCAGCTGTGAATGGGAATTGTGAAAGGGGGAGATAGGCAGTCCAGCCAGAAGGCCTCCAGAGTGGAAAAGCGAAAGGCAGAGGTTTTTCACCCGCCTCAGTGTTGCAGCTTCCTGCCCACGGCCTGCAGGCAGCAGGGGGACTGAGCGATTGTTCTCGGCCAGAGCTCTCGCGTTGAGTGGCCTGG
>JAQQSU010004411.1:0-14086 GCA_028627135.1 Pseudochirops cupreus
AGAGCAGATTGGGGGAGGGGTTATACAGTGGGATGGCTGTCTTGACGTGTTGGGTAGGGGAAAGATGGGGAGAAAATTTGTAACTCAAAATTTCATGGAAATGAATGATGTAAACAAGAAAATAAATAAATTAATTTATTTTTAAAAAAAGATCTAACTAGAAAATGGAAAATAAGATGTAGATGTGGAAGAGAACAGTTTGAAAATGTGAATTAGTAATTTTGACTCAGAATACAAGTGGATATCTCAAATACTCAATGACTTTAGCAAATTTTCTTCTTGGAACAGGAGTATGATTGACTTTATAATACTTAAGCAATTAACCTTGGTGAAAAATGTTTAAAAACCAACCAAAAAGGTAATAAAACTGCATAGAACTGACTTAGAAAATTCTAATCTAGAAAATTATACACAATGGAAAATTACTCTGAATACTCCACATGAAGCATACTTGTGCCGAAGGTACAATTGCCTCATTTATTCTTAAAGGTGAAGCCTCTTTTTAATTCTTGAAGAGCAGAGGGCCCAGGGTTATCAGAAAAAGTAGAAATTCAGACATTTAAATGAAATATTCATTTTAAAAGCTATACCCATAGGGTTTAAGACATAATGGGCACTGATGGGGTTGTAGCAATAATTTAATGGAGTTTTGCAATATACAGAAGCCAATGAAGGCTTTTATTTTTGTTTTTCTTTTTTCCACATTGTCCATGGCTTCTACAGAGTACTCACATCCTTAAAATAAATCTAATTTTAGATAATTATGATGTTTTAGATATTTCAAAATTATTTTAGTTGTACAAAGAGATATTACTTAAAATATGTCAATATTGGCTGAAAATAAAGCCTAAATTTTGTTTCTATACATTGCCTCATTACTTTTGAGTATTTAAATTGGTGCGCCCCATAAAGAATGATGCAGTATTTTCTGGACTCTTCAAAGACCTTGTAAAATCCAAAGTATGTCATACTCTCCAGAACAAGCTTCCCTCAAAAAGGTGAAACTTAAAAAACAAGCCAGCTGATGGTATCCTTCTGAATGCAAAGATACAACTCACTGACATTAGAGTTTTAAAAGCATTTAACTAAAGGAAACAAAATACAGACTCCTAAAAGTTCTGCTAAATACTTATAAGAGAGGAGGTGATGTGATATTCAGGTAAATAATTTACAAAATGAATAAACCTAAATTAAATTTTTATGTCCAACTTTGAAAACTAGTAATTAAATAAAATCAAATTTCATCTTCATTTTTATAGTTTGCCATGTTTTCTCTCTGAAGCGAGCTCACTTAGAACAAGGAGAACATTATATACAGTAACAGCAATATTATAAATATGATCAGCTGTTAATGGCTTAGCTATTCTTAGCAATACAATGATCCAAGGCATTTCTAAAGGAATCATGATGAAAAATGCTATCAACATCCAGAAAAAGAATTATGGAGCCTGAATGCAGATTGAAGCATATTATTTTTCATTTTATTTTTTTAGTCTCTGTCTTCTTTCACAAAATGACTAATATGGAAACATGTTTTGCATGATTGCACATTTATAACCTATATCAAATTATTTACCAGGGCAGGGAGGGAAGAGAGAGAATTTAGAAATCAAAATTTAAAAAAATGAATGTTAAAAATTGTTTTTACATGTAATTGAAGAAATACAATATTATTTTTTTAAATGAAGTGAGCACACTTGTTAAAGGTTGGAGACATTTTAATAGAAACAATTTATTTGTTTATCAGGATCACTTTTGAATCAATGGTAGAAAATACAATAGCTTTAGGAAACTTTATTTTGTGTAATTATTTCATTGTTAGCTCTGGACAATTTTCAGAGTTCTCATTCTCATTCCCAAATTTCAAAAAGTACATCCATCTCTTTAATGTACTTCAAGAAATGTGTATAATGGTCCACATACAAGAAAAGAGTCTATTATAAACAGACAGACTCAGTTGCAAACTGTAAGATAGGCAAACTGACTTTTGCATGGGTCACTTTCTATCCATCAATGAATGAAAAAACATAATGCCAAGAATGGTGCTGAGTGTTGGTATTCATGGAACATTGAGACAGAAATCATCATCAACAAGATTAATATTTAATATTTTGGAAATTTAGATTACTGTCAACTGTTTCAATTATTCTGAATTTTCTCTCCCAAAGCCCTTTCCACTTCACATATTTCCAATCTCAGAAAAAAGTTTATACTATGCTCTTAATTAAGCAATTATTCTTTTCAATTATGTACAAATTACCAAAGTCTCTGAAGTATTTCTCCTTTTTATTCTATTAATTCAGCTACAATTCTGATGCTAATTTAATAAATCATAGGTTCAGAGATTTTCAGTAAGAGACTCTGATAATGGAGGTCCACCACGGTGATATGAATTTCAACATTTGGCAGCAGAGATACAAAGACAAAAACAAAATAGCTCTCAAGGAGTTTGCATTCTCCTGGAGGTGAATGGACAAATACAAAAATAAGTGTGACAGCATGTAAACTGAAGAGAAAGAGGGCATTACAACAACTCAGGGATGAGAGGAATCAAGGAAGGATTCATGGAGGAGGTGGCACCTAAGCTAAGCCTGGAGGAAAGACAAAAATTCTGAGATGAACTGAGGTATGTGCCAGCTGTGGGGGATGTTAGCATAAAGATTGAATATGTAGTGTTTAATTTAGAAAAAAACTATTAGTATTCAATATTATTAAACAATCAATATTAATTAGTTTGAGTGGAACATAGCATTTATGAAGAGCAGTACTATATAAAATGAGGCTGAATAGCAGATGGAAGAAGACCTTAAATGCTAGATTGAGGAGTACATTTTATTCTAAAGGCAATGGGGAGCCACTGAAGCTTTTCCAGAAGGGGGTAACATATCTCAGGAAGATTATTTTGGCAGTCATTTTGATGACAGATTGGGGTAGAGAGACCAATTAATGAAGAATACTGCAGTAGTTCAGATAAAATATGATGAATTAGGATGGCTGTTGTGTGTGCAGAGACAAAAGGACACATGCAAGAAATGTTGCAAGAGTAGAATTAGTAATATTTGGCAACTGACTGGCTAGGAGGAAAGGTGATACTGAGATGACTAACAAGAATGACTGGATAACTGGTGCTGCCTGCAACATAAACAGAAAAGTTTGGTAGAGCAATGAGCTTAGTGAAATATTGTAAGTTCTACTTGAAGCAAATTGAGCTTGACATGCCAATGGTTTGTCCTCAAGGAGATATTAGGCAGTTGATGATGCTTACAAGACTGGAGTTGAGAAGAGACTTTAGCACTAGACATACAAATTTAGGAGTCATGTACCTAGAAATGGTACTTCAATCCAAGATAGCATAAAATATCACACCAAAGAGATAGCGCAGACAAGGAAAGGGTCCCTAGGGGCACCTAGGCTAAGGGAAAAATAAGGTGAATGGATTACGATGCAGCAAAAATGTCTAATGTGAAAGATAACCAGAAGAGAATAATATTATGGAAGCCAAAGAAGTATTTGTTAATGGATTCAAAAGCTTCAGAGACATCTATAAAGAGGCAGTCTGAGAAATAGCATTAGATTTACCAATTCAGAGATTGTTGGTAACATCAGTTCAGTAAGTGATGGGTGAGAAGTCAGATAAAATGAGAAATAAGTAGATGGTGAGAGAGAAGCCAGCAACTATAGACTATTTTTAGAAATAAATCTGGCAGTAGAAGAGATACAAAAGAAATATTTGAGAGGAAAGACTGGGTAAATAAAGGTTTAAGGAGAGAGAGATCATATGCTTATAGGCAGTTAGAGAGAGATTAAGGTTATATGATGGAGAGACAGAGATACCCAGAGAGAGAGAGAGAGAGACAGAGGCAGAGAAAGATAGTATAATCAGAAAGCAACAAGAATGATTTTAACATGTATGAAGTTGAAAGCTTTTTGTATGTCATTTTGCTTTCGACTGATCTAACTCTTTTTATAAAATATGATTAAGCCTATCTCACAAACATAGAATACTATCAAAAAAGGCTGATAAGCAAACACCACTCTATGAGGAATGTAAAAGGTATAATGAGGAAAAGTATTGTCAATAGCAGGTAACTGAAAAGCATGGAAAATAAAATACTTCATAATATATTTTTAAAAGAGACAAAACATTTTAACCGGATTTGTGGTTTCATTAGATATGCAGATATTATGCAACTTGCATTTTTTCTATAAGTAAAAAGATGATGTGGGCTGCTTGGCCAAAAGATATATATAAATAAGCAAAAAGAAGACTCTTTTTTGGAGGCCAAATCAAAGAATAAAGTCATTTTTATGGTTTTCAAGCCTAATTAGATTAGTTAACGTTTCTGTCTTTTGACCAAACTGTTCAATCTCAAAAATAGATATTTTTTTAATTATAAAAGGCAAAAGAGTATGGGTATATAATTACAAAATTATTAGAACTACTAGAAAATATCTCCCAAAGTTGTTGCCTTGATGATGATGAAGCAATAAAATCATCTTTTGCATGGGAAGAACATCATTACATCAGACAAATATGCCAAGACATTTTCAATTTTCCTAACTGCTATCAAATTAATATACCATTCTGCAAAAAAAGCATGGAATAAGAAAAACAAACAAACAAACAAACACTATAGGCTCACTTAAAATAACAGCCAAGCAGAACGATGCTAATTTAAGCTCAGCACTGAATGTGCTTACATGTTCCAAAGAGGAATCGATTAGAATTTGGTAGCAAGAGCAGATTTGCCTTTGACAGTGAACCTTTGATATGGCTTTGAAATCTGAAGGTGGCAGAGAAGCCATGATAGATGCAAACAGACAACCATAATCACATAGTCTCAGTGTTCTTAGATACAGCTTGTCTTGAAGAATTACAGTCAAATTGAAAAAAAAAACGTGGATGGCTACTCAGTGGTCTGTTGTTTGCTTAAAATTCAACTAGAGAATCCTTTTAAAATCACCTTATGAAGTTTTTTTTCCCCTGAAGGAAGATATAAATGTGACTTTCTAGGAAAAGAACAAATCACATTTATTGTTAAAATTAAAAAGCAGTAGATAGTTTGGGGTTTTTTAAAGGGTAAGAATTAAATTTAAGAATCCAGTATTAGGCTGATTAACAAGAAGTTTTTGCATAAGGTAGTTTTGTGGCATAATAGCTAGAGTGCTAGATTTAGTCAGGAAGACCTGAATTCAAATCCTGCCTAATATACTTACTAGTAGCTCTGGGATACTGGGCAAATCACTTAACTTCTCTCAGTCTGTTTCCTCATCTGTAAAATAAGGTGATTGATCTTGAGAGCCTCTAAGGGTCCTATGATCCTATGTATCTCAATGTTTACTTTTCCATTGTTTAAAACAACATAAATCTGTCTTCATGATACCTGTATAGGCTGCCATGGATAGGATACACCCCTAAAATAAGATCTCTTTGAAAGAAAAAAAATATATTCTTATGTGAAGAATACATTGAAAAGTAAGAATGATTACAGACTACTCTCTGGTTTTGTACAAGCCAGATTTTGGGGAAAAGTGTGTCTCATAATCAAATCAATACAGTATAATTGTTTCCTTTGTAAATTCATTCTGGATGTAATACAGGGACACTTGAGTTTACTGAGTAGGAGAGTGACAAGGTCAGACCTACATTTTGGGAAAATCACTCTGGTGGCTGAAGGGAGGATGAATTGGACGGGGAGAGAGTTGAGGTAGGTAGATCTACAAGCAGGCTATTGGGATACTATAGGTGTGAGATGATGAGGGTCCCCAGCAGAGTAGGGACAGGATCAGAGGAGAAAAGGGAGTATATAAGATGTTGCAGAGGTGAAATTGACAGGCATTGGCAACAGATTGGATGTAGTGGGGTAAGACACAGTAAAAAGCCCAGGATGACTCCTAGGTTGCAAGCTGAAGGAACTGAGAGGATGGTGTTGTCCTCTTACAGTAAGAGGTAAGAAGGGTTCAAGGAGAAATATAATGAGTTCTATTTTGGATATGTTTACCTTAAGTTAGTGACTGGACATCCAGTTTTAGATGTGTGAAAGGCAGTTTGAGATTGGGAGACTGGAGGTCAGCTGAGAGGCTGGGGCAGGAAAGCTAGAGTTAAGAATCATCAGTATGGAGACTGTAATTAAATTCATGTGAGCAGATGAGATCACCAAGTGAAGTAGTATAGAGGAAGATGAGAGGAAGGCCCAGATAGAACTCTGAGGGACATCTACAGTTAGAAGGTGTTATCTGGAAGAGGATCCAGCAAAGGAGACAGAGAAGAAGTCATTAGAGAGGTAGGAGGAGAACCAGGAGAGAGTGGTGTCCTAAAAACCTATAGAGAAGAGTGTCAAGGAAGAGAGAGTGATCAGTGGCAAAGACTACAGAGAAGTCAAGGGGAATAGGACAACCTGTTGTCACATCTGAATCATTTTAAACTTTACACATCTGCCTTTCATATCTCACATCTGTCCCTGTCACTACACTCACTACTTTAATTCAGGCCCTCTTAACTTCTGTCCTAGCCTATTGCAATGATCTCCTAAAAATGATCCCCTTGCCTTGCCTTGAGTCTCTCCCCTTGCCAATCCAATCTATACACAACTGCTCAAATGATTTTCCTAAAATTCAGATTTAACCATGCCATACCTCCTACTCAATAAATTCTGATGGTTCCCTATTTCGTTTAGGAAATTTGACATTTAAACTATTATTTAAAATATAAACAAGTCACTTGTTTGGCTTTTAAAGTGTGTCACAACAGGGTCCCCAATATATCTTTGCAACCTTGCCATACATTACTTAGCTTCTTCCCAATCACAAACTCTGGCTCTTCTCCAGGCCTTTGTCCTATCTGTCTCTCATGACTGGCATGCCCTCTCTTCTTTACTTCTACCTTTAATCAAGCACGACTTTTTCATAAAGTCTCTCCTGATACCCTGCTAGTGCTCTCTCATCTACTCCTAATTTACTTTATGCTTATTTTGTATATAATTTATTATAACTATCTTCCCCAACAGAATGTATGTAAGCTCCTGAGGCAGGGATTATTTCATTTTTGTCTCAGTACCCCTAATACTTAGTATACAGTAGACATTTGATAAATGCTTATTGATTGAGAAAACTAAACATTTGTTTGGAAATGAGTCCTTCTAGGTGTGCTTTAAAACTGTTCCCTTGGGGAAAGGATTAGCCCTTTTTAGAAGTAGGGAAGTAGAATATTAAATTGGGCAAATCCTAGCAATGAAATCTTTTTAATGTAAAGTAGGCATTGACTAGGGAGAGAGGGAGTTAATGAGCTTTGAGCTTAGAACTCCAGATTGGGAAAAGACTTCAAAGAGTCATACCGAAGATGAACACTGCTTGGCAAGCCTTTGCAATCTTTTACTTTTGTTGGCTGGCCATGAGGGAGAGAGAGCTTAGAAAAAGATAGCCATCATTTGAAAATGAAACTGCAGGGGTTGCAGGTCCTCGTCAGGAACAAAACCTAGTCAAAGGTGACGGAACTCTGATATCAATAAGAGGGATGCCCATTAGGGCTTTTAATATCAAAGCTACCACACAGAACCATGGGTTGGAAACAGAGTTAAAGATGTGCCTCAGAAAGCTTTAGACTCAGGAAATGTACAGGAAAAAGTAAAGTTGGCTTCTTTTTTTAAAACAGCTAGGTAGCAGTTAAATGGATGAAGCTCTAGGAGCTTTAGAAGACTATAAGCTCACTAGTTCATGGTGGGATAGGATAGCCAAAAAGCAGCATTAAGCAGCATTTAGAGACATGGTGTACAGGATGAGATTAGTGGCTGTCCTGTATTCTGTCCTGATCAGACAACATGTAGCCAGGGGTGGGGAACCTACAGCTTCAAGGTCATGGGTTCCTCACACCTGATCTAGATGCTTCGGTGTCTACTCTGGGCACCACATTTTAGGAAGAACAACAATCACTGAAGAATGTTCCAAAGCTAGCCACCAGGAGGATGAAGGAGCTTGAGTTTATAATATATAACCACCTATAAAAGGAACTAGGGATATTTAGTCTGTAAAAGAAAAAACTTGGGGGAATGTGATAGCTGTATAAGTATCTAAAATGTTGTATAGAAAAAGCATTAAATTTGACTTTATAAAACTAGGGAAAAAATTTACAGCAAATTTCTCTTATAAAAGCTTCATTTCTCAAATATATAGAGAACTGAGTCAAATTTATAAGAATTCAAGTCATTCCCCAATGATAAATGGTTAAAGTGTATGAACAGGCAGTGGTCAGAAGAAGAAATGATAGCTATCTAGAGGCATAAGAAGAAATGCTCTGAATCACTACTAATTAGAGAAATGCAAATTAAAACAACTCTGAAGTACCACCTTACACCTATTGGATTAGCTAATATGACAGAAAAGAAAAATGACAAATACTGGAAGGGATGTGGAAAAATTGGGACACTAATGCACTGTTGGTGGAGTTGTGAAATCCAATCATTCTGGAGAGCAATTTGGAACTATGCCCAAAGGGCTATCAAACTGTATATATCCAGAAATATTATGCTAAGTCTGTACCCCAAAGAGAACAGAGAAATAGGAAAAGGATCTGTATATGCAAAAATATTTATAGCAGCTCTTTTTGTGATGGCAAAGAATTACAAATTGAGGGAATGGCCATTGATTGGGAATGGCTGAACAAGCTATGGTATATGACAGTGATGGAATACACATATACTATAAGAAATGATGAGTAGGACGCTTTCAAAAAACCTGAGAAGACTCATATGAACTGATGCAAAGTGAAGTAAGCAGAACTCAAAACACAGTAACAGCAATACTCTACAATGATCAGCTGTGAATGACTTAGGTACTCTCAGCAATACAATGATCCAAGGCAATTCTGAAGGACTTGTGATGAAAAATGCTCTCTACCTCCAGACAAAGAAATTATGGATTCTGAATGCAAATCGAAACATATTTTTAAAAACTTTATCTTTCTTGTTTTTTTTCTTTTTTTTTTCTGTGTGGCGGGCTTTGTGTTTTCTTTCACAACATGGCTAATAGGGAAACGTGTTTTGTGTGACTGTACATGTAAAATCCATATCAAATTGCTTGCATTCTTGATGAGGGGGGAAGGAAGAGAGGGAAAGAGAGAGAATTTAAAACTCAAAATTTAAAAACAAATTAATGTTAAACATTGTTTTTACATGTAACTGGAAAATAAAATAGAAAATTTTTAAAAAAGATTTCCCTTGCTTTGTCCCTGTTGGCTGAACTAGGAATAATGGATGAAGTTTGCAAAAATTTAGAATGTAAGGAAAAATTTCTTAACAATGAAGCAGGGCATCTTGTGGGACAGGAGCAGGTCAAAACACCACCACTGACTCCCCTCAGACCCTGACAAAGACAGTCTAGGACCCTGAACCCAAGAAGCCTAGGAATAGCAGTGCCCCCAAAGGAATAAAGTTATATATTTAGCTTTAATTTTTAGTTTCATATTTTTTAAAAATGAGCAAAATAAGAGCCATAATTGAGATTTACCTTGTTCACCAGAATCTCTTACGTAGGGTTTAAGGTGTGACATTTTGATGGGTCTCTTAAGTCTGGTACCTGTGTTGTCTCTTAGGACAGCACATCCCTTTTCTGTAATGTAGTCTATGACACAAGGACCAACCCATTCTGAATGGAAACGTCCATCTTTCCACCAATTTTTCCTTTGTCGAAGAACTTCATGCCCAACTTTAAGGTGAAATGGATTCAGTTGCTTTGATCTCCTTTTAATGATAATCTTGCTTTTACTTTGTGTTTCATCATGAATGTGGTTATCCAACTGCATTTTTTGTAAAAGAAAAAAACAAGAAATATTTCTTGAAAGGTTGAAGTACTTGGATGACAACTAATGAGCCCAAATAAAAAAAAGTCAGAATTTCAAGCAAGGAAATTTTGTCTTAGTGGTATAATAGATGAATGACAGGGATCTTAAAGATAATTAGTCTTTTAATGGATAAGGAAGTTTAATAAGAATTACTTGGCATGTTGACGTTGTCTTGTCCACCATTATCTTATCAGCCTCTTTAACCGCACGTAAAATTTTGGCAAACATGCATATGCTTTCACTACCTTCTCCTTCATGAAACACATCTGAAGCTCCAAGTTCATCTGGATTTCGATTAAACATTTGGAAGTATGGGATATTTTTTGAAGGTTCCTATTTCAAGGAAGACAAACAGGCAAATCTGGTATACAATGCTTTAGATGTCAAACTAAAAATGATCAATAGACGACTTTAATCAAAGAAACAGAAAGTACATACCAAATGAGTCAAATTGAAGGCATATGAAATAGCTAGTAGATGGTCATCCCAATCATTTGGATGGTCGAGGCAGTATTTTGAAAGAAAAATTTTAATTGTGTTTGCAGTTCTTTCATTTGCATTGTCAGGTTGAGATGGGTAGAAACTGACCATTTGCTTTGTTCCAAAAAGCCCAAAGAGTTCTCCATTAATCTGAAAAATAAATATTTTCCTTCACTTGCCCATTTTTCTGTTGAATGACTATAGCTTTCAAATAATTTTGACCATGTCCTTTCCTTGGAAAATGTTTGTGAAGTCTAATCAACAAGCATTTACTAAAAGCTTACTACGTGCCAGACACTGTTCTGAGTACTGAGGATACAAAGAAAGGCAAAAGACAATCCTTGCCCTCAATGAGTTCACAATCTAATGGGAAGAGATACAATTATGTACATGCAAGATACAGAAAGGGCAAATTAGAGATAATCTCAGAAGAAAGGCTCTATTATTGAGAGGGACTGCTATTTGCAGAAGGTAGAATTTTAGTTGAGACTTGAAGGAAGATAGGGAAGGTAGTAGGTAGAGAAAAGGAGGGTGGCATGGGGGATAAGCAGTGAAATGGCAGAGAGTCAAGAGATACAGTGCCTTATTCAAAGAGCAGCAACAAGGCTGGTGTCACTGAATTATAGAACACAATGCAGGTGGATAAGGTATAAAAAACTGGAAAGGTAGGAGTAGGCCAGGTTGTGAAGGACTTTAAAAGCCAAAAAGAGGATTTTATATTTGATACTGGAAGTAAAAGCGAGCTAATGGAGATTAATGAGTAAGGGGTTGCTACCATCAGACCTTCTTCAGCTTCCTGACAGAAGAAATTAGACATACACAGAAAAGCATCAAATCATATGCTTAAAAGAAATGAAGAAGACCTTAGAGCAGGGGGTTTTAATCACTTTTTGTGTCATGGATCCCTTTTTGGAAGTCTGGTGAAGCTTACAGATCTCTTCTCAGAGTGATGTGTTTGCGTGCATAAAACAAAAAGCATAAGATTACAAAGGAAACCAATTATACTGAAATATTGTTATCAGTTACTTTAACCCAAGTTCATACTGCTCAAATAAGAACCCTGTCTTAGTGAAGCTTAGATACCAGGCTTGTTAAATATCACATATACTGTTTCTCCATCTCATTTTTACTTGTTTTTTATAGGAAACTGTGTTTTTTAGGTGTCTTTTTTTTTTGCTACAGGACCATCTTTGGGTTCTTGGAGTCAAATAGAAAGAAGAAATAGAATAAAAACGTTGGTGTTGATAAATAGGAGAGCAGAAGCATGAAAAGTCTGCAGTGATAGGAGGGCAAAGTAATATATATATAATAAAGAAAGAAAGTAGTATAAATTTGAGATAAAAATTTGGGCTGTTTTCTTGTAATTCAAAAGCTCATTAGATAACTTTAATTGCTTCCTATGTTAAGTTCTAATTTTTGTCAAAAGACTTTAGAAATGGCTGACCTTAGAAAAATTAAATAATTCTGAAATCTGTACAAAGATACTCTATTGATTCACATTAATTGACTCTAACATATGAGTCGAAATAAATTGAGTTGTTAGACGAGGAAGCCGAAAAACCCCAAATGGAAAATCCATGTTGTTGTCATTTGAAATTATCATAATTTGATGCTTATAACATTGCCACGGATATGTTCTCAAGGCCATACTATTTTGCAACATTTGTCATTTCTACCAAACATTGCCTAATCACTATTTTTATAGTCAAACAAGCAATGTGGTTGTAATGGAAAGAGCTATAGAATTAAGGAAACCCTGAGTATAAACTCTGTTTCTACTAATTACTATATGTATGACTAAGCACAAACTCATAACTTAGTTACCTCATGACTCCATTTCCTCATCTGTAGAATGGAGTTATTAATACATGTTTGACCTACTTCACAGTGTTTCAGCAAGGATCAAGTGAGACAATGTGGGTAAGACAACTCTGTGAACTATAAAGCACTATATACAAATATTGACTGAGTACATTCCACATAGAGAGCATTATATATACCAAGGATATGGAATGTGACATAGTCTTTGTGACTTTGGGGGCTTACAATTGGATTGGAGGTTATAGTCATATCTTCCCAGAATTTGGGAGGCTGCTTCTCTTACCTGATGAATAAATTCATCTCCTTGATCCATCACTATCTTCTGAGGGGGGCCATATAAGAAAAATATACTAATAATTGCTTTCGAAATTTCCGATGCAGAAACATCATGGAGAGGTAAAATCACAATCCATTTCGTGAACAAATCGGTCATAATTATGGCATACATATGGCTTTGGCTGCTGGAATGAAAAGGTCCCATTAAATCCACAGTAATGACACTCCATGGTTCTTCCACCTTAAGAGGCTGATATCTGCGTGCTAAGACAGTTGAGTTTTTTGCCACTTGACAATGCTGACAAGAATACACCTAAAAATAATAATAAAGAGTGATTAAATATAGAAAAAATTATTAGAACTATTTCAAATCATATTAATATTTTTCTAAAATGAATGCAACATACATTTCATTTAATTATACATTTTAACCTGTCCTCTTATTTTCTATAGAAATAATTTTTGACATTTAATATAGATCTAAGTACAATAGGAGTAGGAGGCAGGGAAGAATGGTCAATGAAAGCTCAGTCCTTTTGAATACAAGGACTACATGAATACCTAGGAGAAAGGAGGCAAGAGATAAAAACTTAAATAAAAGCTCTGAACTAGAAGGAAGCTTCTGAATAGCTTAGAAGAAAAAGCGGTAAATCTTATCCAAGAAATGGAATTCCTGAAAACTAGAACAGATCAAAAGAAATCAATGACTCCTTAAGACAGGAAGAAATGTTAGAACAAAATCAAAAGACAGAGAATAAAATAGAAGAAAATTTAAGATATTTGATATATATGAACACCCATACATACATTATATATATTTTAAACTGAGCTGTATAACAAGAGAGATAATTTAATTAATTGGGCTCCCTGAAAATACTAAGTTTTTAAAAGGCCTGAACATTATATTTCAAGAAATCGTATGTACACAGAACTTTTAGAATCAGAATGTAAAAGAAAGGTCAAAGGATTGGAGATCTTGTGATTCATTATTAAGGCAAAAGAGATAGGCTGCTTATAACCAAAAACATGTTACCTTTCAAAACTCAATATAAACCTACGGGGGACTACTTTAATGAAACTTTAGTAAAATAGAGAACTTTTAAACATTCCTGAATAAAAGACTAGAACTGAGTAAGAACTTTGATGTATGAGTAGAAGAGACCAAAGAAACCTGAAAAGATAAATTGAGAAATTGATAGGATCTGTATGATGATCTAGTGCTAATATTTTAAAAGAAGAAGAAATACACATCCCTTCAGAACCTTATTGTCTTGAAAGGATATTGATAGAGATAGATTTTTTTTAAAAAGAATTAAGAATTTCAAGGGGTGGAATGGTTCTGTTCTGAAGCCTTGAAGAATGAAAAAACAACTGAGGGAAAAAGAATCACTAGTATAGGAAGAAGAAAAAAAGATTGGAATTTGCTATTTTTTATAACTGGTATTTACATTAAAAAATATGCAAACATGGAAGAAGAGATGAAAAGAATGGGAATGACTCTACTTATACTTTAAATGGTTTGGTGTAGAAATACATCAAACTCCACAGAGAAACAGAAGGGCATGGGGGGAAAGGGCAGGATTAAGAGGAAGAATAGTAGTCGCAAGTAAAACAAAGTTCCTGATCCTGAGGGGGAATTAAAAGTGGGAGGAAAAAAGAAAAGTAGAATCTAAG
>JAQQSU010004412.1:0-14086 GCA_028627135.1 Pseudochirops cupreus
ACCACAAAGAGAGCTGCAATAAATATTTTTGCACATATGGGACCTTTTCCCACTTCTGTAATCTCTTTGGGATATAATCCCAACAGTGGTATTGCTGGGTCACTTATTTTCTTAGTAGAATAGTCGTTGAAACTGGATGATAAACAGGAGAACAGGAGAATACTTATAAATACAAGTCCCCAAACTTTTCTCTCACTCCCCTTCCACAACCATTTAATATGGCACCTTTCCAAGCTGAGTAAGATCGCTGAATCACAAAATTGTAGAGATGGATGAGACTTTAGTGGCCATTTAGTTCAATCCATACTTAAAAGGACTATCTCTTATAACATGTCTGACAAGTAGTCATCCAGACCTCCAAGGAGACATAATCTACCACTTTTCAAGGTAGTCCATTCTATTTTTTCTTGACTCTAATTATTAGGAAGCTTTTCCTGATTTCTAGCCCAAAGTTGACTCTTTACACCTGCCATCCATTCCTCCTGGTTCTTTCCTCTGGGACCAACAAAAACAAGCCTAATAGTTCTTTCCAATGACAGCCCTTTAAATACTTAAAGAGAGCTATCAGGCCCCTTCTGAATTTTCTCTTTTCTACAGTAGCTGTTTACAGTTCCTTTAAGATAGGCATATGACATGAACCCCAGGTCTTTCACCATGCTGACTGCTCTCTTCTTGACATTTTACAGCTTATCAATGTCCTTCTTGTGTTGTACCTCCTGGAATTGTACAGAATCCCCCAGATGTGATCTGACCAGGGTAGAGGCCAGAAGACTCATCATCTTCTTATTCCTGGAAGCTATTTCTTTCTTTATGTAGTTCAAGATTGTGTTAGCTTTTCTGGCTGTCATGTTACACTATAGTCATTCTTTTTATTTCCAGAAGGGAGGGAAATCAGCAATTAAATCACCCTTTACTGAAGGTGTTAAGGAGATAAAAGGAAGAAGTTTAAAAAAATTGTGAGAACAGTTTTGGCTGCTTCTTTTTTTTTCCTGTTAGTGTTGGAGTATTAATGTCTCTGCCAACATGCCTGGTACATAACTCTGGACAGAATTTCTTCTGAGACTTGGCTTTATCAATTTTAGCATATTCTAGGTTGGGACCTCTGTCATTAGATTGGTTCATCAGTAGCCTCCAAGTGTTCAAGTGTGTCAAAAAAGATACAATGCTATGCAAAATGTGCTTTGTGGTTGAGGGCATATCACTCAGCAAAATCTGAGGGCCCATGTCCAACTGCAAAGAAGGCATCCCAGTCCAGAATATCAAAGATTCCCCTGATCACCTTGTTTAACTTGGTAAAATCTTAGCAGACCTAGATAATCTCATCATTAGAAGTAATGATGAGATATTTTCATCAAGATCCAGCCTCAGGTCCGTAAATAATCTAGAAATGTGAGAAGTAGGCCCTCACAAATTGAAGTTGCTCCCAATCTCTCCTCTAAGATGACCATCTGGAGAAGACAATGAACTTCACATCATAACAACCTCCTACTTGGTCTTTATAGATAGAATACCAAAAGGATATTAATATTGTGATATACCTTCCACCTAATGTAAGGTTAGTGTACAACAGGAAGGGAAACAGCCCAGGCAGGCCTCTACTCTGAGTGTATGAATTCAGAATGATTGATCAATTTATATATCTCCAAACTTTCTCCCTCCCCCAATACTCTTATAATAAGTGATAAGATGAAGTAGAGATGGGAAAGGCATTGACCAAAAACAATATTTTAAGGGGGAATGGCAGGCTGATCCATACTACTCACAGCTTGGTTAATGCAGTTAAAAACACTCTAATGAGTGGAAATCAAGGGCACTGAGCAGTTTTGGTTAGTTTGCAAGGTCTAGAGAAGGCTACTACTCAGATTTAGTGCCACCTATAATCTCCCTACCCCTACAGACATTCCAAGTTGATCAGAAAAAAGCTTTTAGAATTTCTCAATGTGCTCAACCAGTAACTGAATGCTAGTTATAAATCTCTTAATGTTTATCTCTTGCAAGTGCCATCTCTCTGTATCACATTGGCAGTCCTGGAGATGTGGGACCGCATTTTACACAATCTCACATGGTGCTATTTTTAGATGTTGAGAACAACTTGGAAGCAGTGGGGGCTCTCTTGTCTGCCCTAGCCTGATTGCCAGTGCTAGATTTGGAGTTTGAGAATCTGTGTTCAAATCTTTTTTTAAGTCACTTAACCTCTGTGATCCTCATTTTCTTCATATATAAAATGATGAGGTTGGAGCAGATGACTGATGAGCAGCCCCTTTTAGTTTTAAATCTAAGATTCTATGAACTGGAAGAATAGATTAAGTCAGGAGTATTGTGAACCCAATACCTTTCTGGGACCTGTCCAGAGTTCTGAACCAAGGACAGCCCTGATTGGCCCATCTAACCCTCTTCTGATACCTTTAGGGCATAATACACTAAGGAAGTATTCTAGATCCTCTGAATTCTCAGAAGATTGGTAATAGTGAATCGATCAATCAAGTAAGCAAGCATTTATTAAGCTCCTCCCATGTGTCAGGCACTCCACTAGGCTTTGGGGACGCAAGCAGAAAGAATGAAACAATTGTGACTGGCAATGGGTTTAGATTTTAATGACATTCTCCTGTTCTCAAACTCCCTCTTCTTTACCAACCTCACAGATAAAGAAGATGATATATGTGCAAGCCCAGGTTCCCCTGTCACTGTGACAGCACTGAGCATTAAGAATGGGTATACTTTCCCTCTGCTCGCTAGCAGTCTGAGTGGCTCTCTGGCAGGATGGATGATGGTAACTGAATGAGTTGGGCCTGTAATGGTAGCAGATGGTGAATTACTTTGGCAGTTTGGTCTCCCTTTCTAGACATCTTTGATTTACTGCTGTGGAGTCTTAATTGGTTTTTCCCATGTGAGAGCAGAAACAGAACTAAAATGAGCTCTGAAACTCAGCTATTTGCATGCTAGCAGCTCTGAATCTTTCTCCCCTCCCCCACATTACTTGTGTATCCCTCTGCCCATACCAGAAAAGCTGTTCTGAACATGAAAAACAAATGGATGTCAATGGTACTTTGCCACCTGATTTCTGAATGGAGCCAATAATTTATTTGAGAGCATAATAAAAAAGGAAAGGAAGATTGAGGTCAGATTTTGGAGGGTTTTGAGTATCAGGCTATGTCAGTCAGTTATTCAACAAGCATTTATTAAACACTTACTATATGCCAGGAACTGTGCTGGAGATAAAAAAGCAAGGCAAGAACACAGTTCCTTCCCTCAAGGATCTCACATTCTAATGATGTATTTCTTAGAGCAATGTGGAACCACTGAAAATCCCTTAGAGAAATCATGATGAATTTATGCTCTATCATGGGGAGAATATGTCCATTGTCAAGCACTCTCTATTTTGTCCTAAACACGGGCTATTAATGGAAGGTAAATTACAACTTCATTAGAGATAGGAAGCTCCCAGAGCACAGGAATTCCATGGAATTCCTTTTGAAACAAAGAGATCTATTGGGGGGAGGAGGAAAAAAAATGGAGGTCTCTATAAGCTTCTGAATAAACTGTAGATACTATTTGTAAAGAGTCCTTACCTATGAGCTCTGAACTGATGGGGTCATTTTGGAAAAAATGGGATTTAGTCTATGGAGCCCAAATCCCTACAATCTATACCTTTCATTTGACTCAGGACGTAGGTCTCAGAAAATGTGTTATTGATATATTTTGATTTTTTTGCTCTTGTATATTCTGATATACTCTTCATATCCTACTAATTCCTCCCTTATAACAAAGAAGAACAATTAAGTAAAAACAGCAAGGTTTTGCATACTCTAAGTATGCAAGGACTGGTTCTAGAGTTAGATATCCCAAGTTCAAATCCTACCTCTAACACTTGTCATCTGTATGACCTTAGGCAAGTAAATTAGCTTTTCTATGCCTCAGTTTCCTCATCTGTAAAATGGAGTTGGACTAGATGACTTCTGAGATCCATTGTAATTCTAGATTCATGGTACTATGACTTAATGGAAAACAAACAAACAAACCTTGTGTTAACATGAGCATGTGAAATATTACGATCCCATATTCCCCCACTTGTGAGGTAGAGAGGGAAGTTTATTCTTCACAATTAATCTAAATTCAGCTTTCTTTCAGTGTTACTTCATTTCCATTATTGTCATAATTCTACATATTACTGTCTTGACTGTTTTCTTCAGTCTACCTCAGTTCATGAAATCTTCGCATGCTGCTCTGAATTCCTCACAATTGCCATTTTCAAAGCAAAATAATGTTTCATAATATCAATATATCACAATTCATTCAGCCCTTCCTGAATGAATGCAACCCCATTTTGTTTCCAGTTTTTTTGCTATACAAAATATGCCACTGATATTTTGGTATGTGTAGCGTATATGCTTAGCTCACTGGCATCGTTGGGGTATGTGTTCAATAGATGGATAACTGGGTCAAAGGCTATTAAGTTTAGTGACTTTTCTTGCATATATTCAAATTATTCCATGACTAGATCAATTCGTAGCTCTACCAATAGTATGCTTGTCTGCTCAATTTCCCTCCAATATTTTCTGTTCTTTTTATCATCTTTTCTAATTTGATGGTATAAAAGAAAGATAACTATCTTTTATTTGTCTTCCTAACTAGAGAGACATCACCTAAAGGACAATGCTATGTCTTACATTTGCTTGTATTTCCAGCAAGCATAAAACTGATTGCATGTACAATAAAATAGCAAAACTACATTTTGTATTGATAAAGTAGTTTTAATTGTTCAAAGTGCTTTCAACCTCTAATCTGATTTGATTCTTGCAATGCCTCCTTTGAGGTAGACATGATTATTCCCATTTAAAATATAAGGAAACTAAAGCTCTGAGAAGTTCAGTGATATGGCTGAGATCAAATCTTTAGTAAGGGAAATAGAACTCAGATTCATGGAAAATTAGAGTTGGAAAAGACTTTCGTTCAGGTGTTATTAACTTTTTTTTGGTATGGCCTCTTTTGGTAGGCTAACTACGCCTATGGATTCTTCAGAATAATGTTTTCAAATACATAAAATAAAATACTAAGGATTATAAAAAAACTATTATATTGAATATAGTTACATATGTGTATATACAGATATGTATATCTGTAAGTAGAGATAAGTTCAAGGACCCTAGTTTAAGAACCCCAAGGAGAGGTTATCTAGTCTAACCCCCTGATTTTATAAAGAAAGAAATCAAGCTAGAAATGTCAACTAAATTATCCAAGGTTACACAAGAAGTACAGAGTTGGGACGAGAACCTGGGATCTACTAATTTCACAAACTTTCCACTATACAACACTTTCCACTATATAATACATTGATTGCTTAGAAGGAAATACTTTTAATCAGTGCTATCCAACATAGAATGATTGAACTGGGGAAATCTTGTGTTTTCTGGGGTTTTTTTTTTGGACATGTTCAAGCAATGGCCAGATGGTTTCTTATTGGGTATGTTGTAGAAGGAATTGCTTTTTAGACATCTAGGTTACCAAGATGGCCTGCTTCATCTATGATAGGTACTCAACAAACATTTGTTTATAATGTGATTAATTGATGGTGTTCTTTTCTCTGTCTCTGGGTAGAAGTAGAAACAATAGAAGTCAAGAAAAGGTATACAGAAATGTAATTGTTAAGATTTAACAATGTTTAACAGGCCTAGCAGCACATTATTAAATGCCAGCTCTATTTCAATGAACTGTGTACAAATGATTTAACAATAACTCAGTCAAGGTCCTGAAAATGAACAGAAACCCTTCAAATACTTGAGTGCTATTTATTAAGTCATCTGAGAGACTTCCTTTTTCTAAGTAATGACATGTCTTTGGCTAAGAAAAGTCACAGAAACAGTAGTGTCAAGTAGAATAAAGAATTCTTCATTCACATATCAAGAAACATGATATTCTCCAGGTTACAAATACTAGCTAGATTTGACTCAATTTCTCCTTGTCATTAAAAAATGTATTTTGATCAACATTCCCTAGACAATTACTATTTGCAGGGTACTTTTGCTACAAAAACAAAGAGTGGCAGAATCCTCATCCTCAAGAAGCTTGTAGTATGGCAATAATAATATTACAATTGTAATATTAAGAGTTAAAATGTATTAGAGTGGAGAGAGTGAGTTCAAAGAGGGAAGAGATTAGGGTAGGAAGATGCATCATCAATTTACTTCCCCTCTTAAAGGGAGTTGAATTAGATAGTATCTAAAGTCTCTTAGAGCTCTAAGCATATGATGATCAATTTCTAATTTAGGAGGTGTGTGTGTGTGTGTGTGTGTGTGTGTGTGTGTGTGTGTGTGTGTGAAAGATCAGGTGAACCTGTAACTAGGGTGGGAGGTGAAAGGGCTTTGCTGTAGGGTACCAAAATTTAGAGTATGCAAAAATAATACAAGCTCCTTCAGTAGCTAGAAGTCACCATAGTAACTGCTGCACCCTCCTGCTCAAATGAATTTTCCTTAATTATTTATTGTGTTATTTTCACATCTCAAATGACAAAATTTTGTGCTGATTGTATGAGGTGTCAAAATGGTTAGTTGGAGTTCCAGGATCAGGGAAAATTTTATAGAAGAGATAGCCCTTGAGATGGGTCTTAAAGGATGTTATTTATTTATTTTTTTAATCTTAGACTCAACACTAGAAGTCAAATACAGAATAGAGAAAAGAAAAAAAAAACATGTCACAAACTTAAGTATTGAAACTGAGATACAGGATAAGAAATGAACAAGGTATGTCATGTGTACAGAAGAACATGAGAGCAGATTCAAAATACATAGCAATAAATTTTTATTTCAGGAAAACCTGTCTGATAAATACTATGTGTTGTATTGAGAGCTGTCCATCTTTTCCTTGCTTCCTTGTAAGTTTTCTTTGGATCTCTGCTGTACCCTTTTTACTTTGTTCTTCCCCACCTTCTCACTCTCCCCCTCCTGAAGGCCACAATTAACTGTATATACATACATACATATGTACATACACATATACACACATATACTTGCATGTACATGCATGTACATACATACATACATCTTCGAGGATTTTAACAGGGAGAAGTTGTACATAGATAGTCGGTTTTAGGCATCAGCAAATATTTATCAAGGACTTTCTCTCATTAAGGCACTGACCTCTAGATCTTGTGGAACCTCTGAGGACCTGCAGTATTTTGTCTATGTTTCTAAAGATATAGGGGGAAAAAACCAATATAAGTGAGTTTAAGGCATGGATTCTTAACTTTTTATATTATTTATATTATATTTTTATTATGGAACCCTTTGGTAGTCTAATTAAGCCTATGAACGGCTTCTTAGGATAATATTTTTTACATACATAAAGTAAATAGGATTATGAAGGAAACCAATTGTGCTGAAATAAATTATCAAAATATTTATAAACCTACCAAGGTTATGAATCCCAGGTCAACAAATCCACGTAGAGTGGTGGAGGAACAAACAAAGACTAATTTAAGCTTGCTCTCCTGGTTGAAGCTTCACTTAAGTAGAGGCTCAAAGGATGTGGCACAGAAGTGAATTTGTTCTCCAGAAGAGTTTACTAGTGAGGGTCTTTTGCATGTCCTACCAGTATGGGAAGATTTTGAGTATGGATCAGAGGATCATGGGTCTAGTATGTCTCTTGTCCAGGGACCAGCCTAGCTAAGTCTAAAGAGCCTCATCGTCACAGGGTTGGGTATCAGTTGATGCATTTTTTGGCAAGGATGATTTTGGAAACACTGGAAGAAGCTTAAGAATCTTCAGGAATGATTTTCCATTACATATGAGATAAAGTTTAACTTCAGCTTAGAATGAAAGTCCTCTACAATCTGAACCCTTCTGATCCTTCCAGTTTTATTTTTCATGAAATTCTTTCTCCATAAATCTTTTGCCTCTGCCCAGATATTTACTTATCCTCACATTGAATATAACGTCACCTTCTTGAGCAGAGGGCTTCTTTTTAATTTTTGCAAAGAACCTTATCATAGTAAATACTTAATAAATGTAAATTGAATTGGATTGAGTTTCTGCCTGTTTGCTTCCTACTTGTTCTCTCCCATCAATTTATTCCTCCCCATTCCTGGCCTAATAATTAGCCACTTATTTGTCTACTTATCCTTCAAAGATTATCAGTGGATAGAATGCTGGACCTGGAGTCAGTAAGATCTGAGTTCAAATCCAACCCTAGATACTTACTATCTGCGTGACCATGGATGAGTAACTTAAATCTTTTTCTGCCTTGGTTTCCTATTCTATAAAATGAAAATGAGGACAATACTGTAGCATGGTACCATTTTTGTAAATGGTAACCAAATGCACATCTTCCTCTTAGCCTGGGTATATACAGTTAGTGATCAGGCAGGCCTAATACCCCAGGTCTACCAGAAAAAAAGAGCAAGTCAGGATTAGTTGAGAGTGAGCCTGGGATAATAAGAATGTACCAGTGCATTTGATTACATATGACTCTCCAACTCCCAGGGCACTTTCATTGGCTTTCTCCCATATGTGTAAGCTTTCCCTCCTTATTATCATCTCTTGGCTTCCTTGAAGTCCCAGAACCTTCTGCACATCCACTTTCCACATCCCGTTTAATGTGTTGTACCCAAACCCAAATCATACTACTTTGAGGCCCATCATATTTTGGCCTTTCATATTTTTGTCTTTGTCTCTGTCCTAAACCCTGTGCTAGCAAGGTTATTTTGAAACAGCTTAAGGCATAGTCCTGGGTAAGTTGCCCAAGGCTTGATCCCCTGACCCTCCCCCCCCTTCTCCCCGAATCAGCCTTCTATACCAGGATCAGTCCCAGGGTTATGGTATAAGACTATCTTATATAGAGACCATCCTGTTCTGTTCCGCTGACCAAGCAGGTTCCCCACACCCTTCAGCCAGAACATGACTCATATCTATTCTGGGATATTGACTGTTCTCCACTCCCCCTTACCCAATGACCCTCCACCCTGTTCTGGGAGAGATCCCCTTGTCACAGGAAAGTTGCACCCTTGTACCCTTGCACCATATTCCCAACTTAGCCCTGAGCTAACCAATGACAGTTCTTGGCCTCTGTTCATCATTGCTCATGCTAGCTCTCCTCCCTGATTGTGGTTTTTGTGGTTTTACCCTTTTTAAACACTGTTTGCACCTTCAGTCAAGACTGCCTGATTTGAATTTACACTCCAGGTAGTCCCATGCTTGATCAATAAATCCACACCTAAATTTACCGTGAACCCAGGTCTGGGTGTGCTCTTATTCTCTGCACAACAAATGCTAGTGTAATTTCTCTCTGGATTACATTGAATTTACCCAGTCTATCTCTTTTGTATACTTAGTTGTTTGCACCTTGTCTTCCCCATTAGATTGTAAGCTCTCTGAGGGAAGGAATTTTTTTTTTTTGCTTTTCTTTGCATCCACAATCTCTGGTACATAACATGGGCTTAATAAATGCTTTTAATTGATGTTGATCTAGAGTGCTCAATTGAGTAAGTACTAAATCCGAAAGGGATATTTTAGGGTCAAAAAACTCCATTCTCTTCTGTGACTATAGTAACATAGGATTCCCCACCTAAATATAATCTCATTGGTATAGGACTCTCTCCTCATTGGTAGAGATTAATGCTCTTCACTTGCCTCAGGGGCAGGGAGGAACTGGCAACAGTGAGGCAGGCAAGAAGCTTTAATCTCCACCAATGAGGATAGAGTCCAATTCCAATGTGCTTTGGGACTGGGGTTACGCTAAAAAAAAAGTAATGGATCAAATTTTGATTTAAGAACTTCAGCCAAAGTCTTGAATAGAAATGTTAGCATCAAATCTAGTACTTTGTTGTTTCCTCCCTCCCTCCCTCCCTCCTTCCTTCCCTCCCTCCTTCCTTCCTTCCTTCCCTCCTTCCTTCCTTCCTTCTTTTCTTCCTCCTTTCCTTCCTCCCTGCCTTTCTTCCTCCCTTCCTTCTTTTCTTTCTTCTTTCCATTCATCTTTCTAGCCTTTCTTCTTTTCTTTCTCCCATTCTTATTTATTTATTTTTTTATTTTTCAAGTAGCAAAGCTTTAAAAAAAGTTAATCCCTTCCTACAAGACCTTACCTCATTAAGGAAAAAAAAAAATATAAACACAAAACCTACAAAAAATATATCCTTCAATAAATAGCTGTTTGGTTCTACAAGAAATAACTCCCATGTTGGGCATGTATTAAGATGTGTATTTTTTCCTACATCTCAAGTTCATCACCTGCCAGGAAGTGGGTGACTTTTTTCATTTTCATTTTTTTGGACTCACTGTCATTTTGTTGTGCAGAGTTCTAAAGTCTTCCAAAATTGTTTTTCTCTATAATGTTATCATCATTGTATAAGTTATTTTTCTCATTATACACACTTGGCTCTGCCAAGTTCATAAAGGTCTTTCCAGTTTTGCTGAAAATTGTCCATTTAATAATTTGCTATGGCATAATAATATTCCATTAGATTCATATGCCATAACTTGTTTATCCATTTCCCAATAGGGCACCTCTTTAGTTTCTAAATTTTATCTACTAAGAAATATATTGCTGTAAATATTGTGCATATATAGATCTTTTCCCTCTTTCTGTGATTTCTTTGGTGTATAGTTCTAGTAGTAGTATAGGTGAGTCAAAGGGTATAGACATTTTGGTAACTTTCTGGGCATTGTTCCAAATCACTTTTGAGAACAGCTGGAACAATTGCACAGTTCTATGAGAAGTGATTCATTTGGACCCCTATTCTATTTCAATCAGTACTCATCAGTTTGATATTTTTCATTTATCATATAGGAATAATTAGATAATATTGGATCTTATGGAAGGCCTTGATAATAGACCTCAAACTTTAATAAATGTTTACCAGCTATGAAGCTCACTTATGCTACCACAAGAATGCTGACAAAGATACCTTCATCCTGTTTTACTCAAATTCCATGTCCAAACCCAGCATGGGTAAGATGCTTTGATTCTTTAGGAAATCCCCCAACTTATTTTTGTACCCCCCAGAGCACTCTCTCTTGTCCAACATGAACAGGTGGCTATCTTATGACCACTTAGTCAATGGAGATGCCCTGTAATTCATCCAACCTGTGACTGCCCCTGTGGATAAAGAATTTTTGGCCCTGAAGAACAAGGTCTATCAACTGATGAGATTCTATATTTTACCTTACCTCTTTTGTAGATGTGGGTATCAATCTATAAAACAAATTCTTGTGGACATGGGCATCTCAGATCATGAGGAAGAACTGAGGTCCACTTCATTAGAGGGGACCATTGAAAGTTTAACTTTGAAAAGTTAACATTGAAAGTTCCATTGATTCAGAGCTCGGCCTAAGTGGTTTTTTTTCCTTTCTTGCAGATCAGGCAATTATAATCACCACAGCTCCACAAACATACACTAGAGCAGAGGTGTCAAACTAGTCTGCAAAACTGAATGTGACTAGAATCAGATTAAAATGTAATTGAGAAATGTTTAACAAACATAAAAATACAATATTACATAGATAATGCTATTTTGTCAATGCTAAGTCAATATTCAGCTCCTAGGAATGCATTTCTATTTGAGTTTGATACCGTTGAACTCAAAGTATCCATTTTTCCATGGCACCTCTGCCATTTGTCATTTTTGTCCTTTATCATCTTGATCAATCTAATCTGAGACAATGAATCGAAGAGTGAAAAGCCAGGAGCTATACACAGTGTTTGCCTAATTAGGCTACCATCCTTTGGGACCACTTTCCCCACTCCCACTACCCACTCCGTTTAGTTTTATCCCCATACCCAGGGGAAATATATGTAAACAATACTGTAATAGTGCATATCCCACTTCCTAAGACTCAGTTCTCACCACCCCCCTAACTTTTTTCTTTCTCCTCCCCTTCCCTCCCCTCCCCTCCCCTCTCCTCCCCTCTCCTCTCCTCTCCTCCTCTCCCCTCCCCTCCCCTCTCCTCTCCTCTCCTCTCCTCTCCTCTCCTCTCCTCTCCTCTCCTCTCCTCTCCTCTCCTCTTCTCTCCTCTCCTCTCCTCTCTTCTCTTCTCTTTTCTTTTCTTTTTTTTTGGAGGGAGGAAGGCAAGGCAATTAGGGTTAAGTAACTTGCCCAAGGTTACACAGCTAGTAAGTGTCAAGTGTTTGAGGTCAAATTTGAACTCAGGTCCTCCTAACTCTAGGGCCAGTGCTCTATTCACTGTGACACCTGGTTACTCCTAACTTTTTTCTTAATCAAATTTTATTTTCAAAGATTAAAAAGACAAAACACAATGCAATCTGATAGTTGTGAGGTAGAATCTCAAAGTTGTTTTAACTTAAATTTCTCTAATTATCAGTAATTTAGAGCATTTTTTTCATATCACTAGTGATAGTTTTGAATTATTCCTCTAAAAACTTCCTGTTCATATCTTTTGACCATTTCATATCTTCTGGGGAAATTGTTCTTAGTCTTATAAATTTAAACCAGTTCATGCTGTATCTTAGAAATGAGACCTTATGAGACCTTTATCAGAGTAACTTAAAGATTTTTTTTTCTCCCAATTACCTGTTTCCCTTCTAACTTTTACATTTGATTTGTTTTGGAAAACGACAACAACAACGATTTCTCAATTTTACATAATCAATGTCTATTTTATCTTATGTGATCCTCTCTGTCAGTTATTGATCATGAACTCTTTCTATATCCATAGATCCAAAATATAATTTCTTCTTTTCATCTTCAGTTTGTTTATACGACCTTTCATAAGTATGTTGTCCATGTGGAGGGGCAGCTTGGTGGCAGAGTGGATAGAATGCTGGATAAGATTCATCTTCCTGGGTTCATATCTGACCTTAGATACTTACTAAGCTCTGTGACCCTGGGCAAGTCACTTAACTCTGTTTGCCTTAGTTTCCCCATCTATAAAATGAACTAAAGAAGGAAATAGCAAATCACTTTAGTATCTTTGCCAAGAAAGCCCCAAATGGGACACAAAGAGTCTGACGTAATTGAATAATGACTCACCACCACCAATATCCATTTGGAATTTGTCTTGATATATCATGTAGGGTGTTGATTTAAATCCAATGTATAATAGATTGCCATTCAGTTTTCCCAGCAGTTTTTTCCTTCCTTCAGTAATTGAGGTCTTTGTGTTTGGTAAACACAGTACTATTCTTTGCTAGCTTCTATATGTTGTGTACCAAATTTGCTCCATTGATTGACCTTTCTCTCTTTTGGAACCAGTAACAAATCATTTTAGTGATTACTGCATTTTAGTACAGTAGGAGATCTGGAACTGATAAAATCCCTTTCTCCATACCTTTTTTTCCACTATTACCCTTGAGCTTCTGGATCATTTGCTATTTTTTTTCTAGCTCTATAATACATTCTTTCGGAAGATTGATTGGCACAGCACTGAATAAGTAAATTAATTTAGGTAGCATTGTCATTATATTATACTGGCTTGACCTCCCAATGAGTAATTAATGTTTCTCTAATTATTTAGGCCTTTATTTCTGTGGAATGTCTTATAGTTAAATTCATATAGTCCCTGGGTGAATCTAGGAAGATTCCCCCAAGTTTTATAGCTTCTATAGCTATTTTAAGTAGAATTTCTCTTTCAATCTCTTCCTGCTAGATTTTGATCTTTAAATACAGAAATGCTGATAATTATGTAGAATTATCTGATATGCCATAATTTTGCTGAAATTGTGAATTATTTTAACCAATTTTTAATTTAATTTAATTTAATCAATTTTTAGTTGACTCCTTAGGGTTCTTCAAGTACACCATTAAGTTATCTATTAAAAAGTAATAATTTTGTTTCCTCTTTGCCTATGCCTAATGCTTCTATTTTTTTTGTCTTACTGCTATTTCCAGCACTCTATTAAATAGTAGTGGTACAAAGCAAAATATCTTTACCTCTGAACATATTGTTAAGGCCTCTCACATTATATATATGAATTGGATAATCTCCAATATGTGTAGGCATGTATATACATATATTATATATATAATGTTTGCTCTTAAATTTAGATAGATATTATTACTATATTAACAAGAGATCCATTTATTCCTGTGATTTCTAGGGTTTTTAATACAAATGACTTAGGATTTTGTTAAAAGCCTTTTTAG
>JAQQSU010004413.1:0-14086 GCA_028627135.1 Pseudochirops cupreus
ATTTCACACCACTCTCCTTTGTTCTATCCAAACTGGTCATCTTGCTGTTCCCTGTACATGACATTCTATCTCCTGTCTTTGTGTAGGTTCTTCACTATACTTGGAATGCCCTTTCCCTCCTAACATCTGCCTCTTCCAATGAATCCCTAGTTACCTATATGATTCAGGAAGAATGACATCTTCTACACAAAAAGCGTTTCCTAGCCCCCCTTGTTGATAGTTCTTTGCTGTCCCTCCCCCCCCCAAATGTCTTTGTATTTAAATTGTGTTATATTAAATATAAGGTGTATCTATTAGGTTACTTCCATTTTCTAGAATGAAAACTCCTCAGAGACAGGTACATGCTTTTTTGGTCTTTGTTATCTCCAGTGTCTGATACATAGTAGGTATTTAATAAATGCTTATTCAATTAAACTTAACTGGGGAAGAGAAGAAAGCACTGAAAACACAGCATATGGATTACAGAGGTTATCAGCAAGTGAGCCTTATAATAGTTAGTACAATGCTAGTTGCTGTTCAATATATACATTTGTTTAATGCAACTGAAGTAATTAGAGAAAAGAAAATCTGGTGTCGAATAAGGGTTGTTACTGTGGTATTAATCCATTATTCAACAAATATTTACTGAGCATCACTGCCCCCCTCTCCCACCTCATAGTCTACCAAGTGACAACTCCTTAAGGGAAGGGAGTATCTCATTTTTGTTCTTCTATCCTAAATGCTTTGCACAAAGCAGGTACTTTCTCTCACCCCCTACCATCTACTAGGCAATAAAAGATAATTTAAATAAGTGGTACAGACCATAAAAATGCCACACCTCACCAGATCACTGAATGTGAGTGAGTGATAACAGTATACATGATTGCTGGACTACTTTCTTTGAGTAGTTCCTAATTTATTAGAAATTTCTGGGCCTCTATAATTTCACCATAATTCTTTGGTGTCTGATTTGTAAAGTGAAAGGAGGAGAGAGGGTAGACGTGATTCTAGTCTACAATTCCAAATGGTACTAGGCAGAAAAAATTATGATATGAATGTAACGGAATATTACTGGGTATTAGAAATGATGAATATAAGGAATTCAAAGAAACATGAGAAGTTTTATGTGAACTTAGGCAGAATGAAATAAGCAGAGTCAAGAGAACAGTATATAGACTTATTACAACAATGTAAATGGAAAGAGCACTTAAAAAAAGGTAAACACAAAATAAACGGGACAAAAAAAACAGGTCATAAAGAACAGAAAATGAAACATTCAGACTCCTCCATGGCATAGGGTGAAAGACAATTAATTAGTCAAGAATATTGTATGTGCTGTCAGATATAATCACTGTGTCAGATGTTTTTACTTAATTTTTTGGTCACACGGGAGCGGGAAAGTTCTAAATGACCATGAGATAAGTAAAGAAAAATAATAAGCAGTAAGCTATATTTTAAAAAGATAAAGGAAATCAGTTTCTTTGAACTTAACAGTTAAACTAACTATTTCCCCTATCTGGTCCCAACTGACTTCTCAGCCCTTGACTTTTCCAATCTTCTATTCTCCTGAAACCCATGCTTCAACCGAACTGGACTATTCCCCTCTTCCCTAAAACATGCCCATGTAATTGCCTTATTGCTTCCATGTTGAGCAATTACAACTAAAGGGCAGGTAAACCCAAGAACTCTGGAAACAGTAGTACACCAGACTACCAACCGCTACCATCTGCCTTCTTTCCCCAAAGCCATCATCTTAGGGGAACAACCTTTGTAGAGAAACAAATTAGTTATTTGCCTCTGTAGGTATTTCCATCTCAGCAACCCTGAAAAGAAATATTCTCACCACTAATCTCCCTGGCATTATTATCAAATGATTCAGCATCAGAAATAGATATGATTTAATCCATTGGAGATACTTGATAAGCTTCATTACTATCACCTCTGCCACTGAACACTAAGGATCACTAGGCATTTTCCATATGACACTGAACTCAAATCTCCAGTATGTCATAGATGTGAGCCTTGAGAACAGGGTCTGTCTTGCTTTTCTATTTGTTTGCCCAATGCTTCATGCATAGTCAATACTTAAGCAAATGCTCAGTTTCTTTCAAAAGCTTCATTCTTTCGAGCCAGTCTGATCCAGGAGAAAGCAAGAATAACCAATGTAGGACTCGTTCCGGTCAAAGGACTTGGGTGCAGTACAAACCCCACTTCGACACTGCACACTAACTTGTGAGACTTTAGGCTCTCTGGGTTTGAATTTGTGGGGGGTTTTCCCCATGTGTAAGAGGAAGACAGAAAAGATGAGCTCTACTTTGCAGCCTGAAAACTGGTATTTTTCCACTTGAATGTCATTCTCTCTCATTTCTATCCACTGAAATCCTAGCTATCCCTAGGCTCAGTCTATGAAATTATACTCCATGAAGAAATCTCCACTGCCAAGTAATTTCTGCTTCCTCTTTACGTACACCTTCTCTGTATCACTTTTCTCCACAATGTATTGTAGTTAGTTGGGCTGTGTGCTGCTTCCCTTATTACACTGTAAGCTCCTTGAGGGCCTACTCTTTGTCTTATTCATCTTTATAGTCACCAAAGTAAGTACTAGTACAGTGTCCTGCATACAGCAGGTGCTCAAAAAATGTTTACTGAATGGAATTAATTTATGAGTGACCCAGCAACTTGGTGAATCTCTACTAACTTAAAGAGCCCTTCTCAACTAGTCTTTTGTAACTAGAGAGTCCTGAGAACAAAGTGTAGATTCTGGAATATTGCCAATAAATCATAATTATAAAACATTAAATGCAAGTAGTCCTTTAAATCCTCATTAGCAATGCTAATCACTATTAATCAATAGATCAGAGAAAAAAAGGTTGAGGATGATATAACATAAGGAAAGGAAGATGGTCTTTAAAGATGACCAAAAGTTACTACTGAACATATCCTCCTGGTAACAATTATATTGGGCAGCAGGAACCTAATGGAAACCTTGGATCTCTCTCTCTGAAGCCAGAGGAACTCCAACAGATGCACTGCTTATGTGAGAGCTGGTCCCTATCTGCCCACTCTTTATAACCCAGAAGCTGGTTGGTTCCATGGTGCAGCAACAGAAAACCTAGACTCTCATGTAAATTTCAGGTTCCAACGATTTCTTCTTGCTGTTGTTGTTTTTTATTTTTTTGCTTTTTAGAGGGGGCAACTGGGGTTAAGTGAATTGCCCAAGGTCACACGACTAGTTTTTGTGTTAAGTGTCTGAGGCCAAATTTGAACTCGGGTCCTCCTGCCTCCAGGGCTGGTGCTCTATTCACAGCACCACCTAAGCCGCCCCCGGTTGTTGTTTTTTAAATAAGTGGTAGAATTTGAGGTGGTTGGGGTAAAGATAAAAATAAGAAGGAAGGACTTTAGGAAATCAACAATCAGCTTTCACATCTTCCCTAACAAAGAACTATCTGCAGAAATCACTGCATGGATGTCTGGAAGACACTCATAAGAACCCTTTAAACAAGCTGCTAGCATCTGTATATGGATGAAGCTCCTGGCTTTAGTAGTCCCTCTTCTAGCTATGTCTTCTCTTACACTGCAGTGTAGCTGAGTAAAAGTTCACAGTTCTTCTCTGACTCTTCTTAGTAGCCACTAACAAATCAACTCTAACTTGGTCAACAAACAAACTGATGATTAGTTCCTGCTATCTACTCAGCTGATCCGGACTCAGGGTTTCTCTCCTGAAAGCATTTTCTAAGGAATCAGCATACAAATGAAATGGCATAACCCCAGAAAGAATAGTTTTCTCCTTCTTTTGAAAAACTACGACTTTATGTCTTCATATAGTATTCATATCAGGCCTGCATGGAATTTAAACAGATATTAACTTGTACTACAGTTGTGTGTGTGTATGTGTCTCTCATTGTCTTAGCAGACTACATATTCCTAGACAGCAGTGTCTTATATAATCTTCAGCAAGAAGTCCTCTCAGAAGCATCAGCCTTTATAAAGTCACCAATGGCAAACCAAAAACCCTTCATAGATCATGGAAGCAGAACTGCCTGCTTTTTTTAGTCTTTAGGTGAAAAAAAAAAGTTGTGAATAATATATACTTATCTTGACCCAGTCCAAACTCAACTCTAGGCAAAACTTCAATAGTCAAAGTTTGCTGTCAATATCCCTCTCTCTTTCTGTATACTTTTGCTCACGTAGATGGTGATTCCCTCATTTCAGTCTAAATGGCTTTGGCTTAATGCCTTGGAGCCCCCCTTAAATAAGAGAAGATCTGGGAGCCATCCAAATATACTTGTTGATTGAATAGGCCTCCTGAAACTCCAGACTTTAACTTAACCCAGTACCCGAATTTAAGACTTTTATATTTAAAGAGAGAAAAGATCCTTTTTTGGCAAAATATTTTAGGAAGTAGGATCTTTGAAGCATTGACATACTCACATACTCTACTCTTGTGTGGTACCTGATATAAACCTTTCTGGAAAACTTGCAGGACAAGGGACTACAAAAAATGACTGGTCCATGGTTTCCACTGGTAAAGTGAGGGCAACACAAGGCCCCCTTCTCTGTGAGTTTGGTTAAAATATTCCCTTTCTCTAGGACTTGAAACTTGTCCTGTTTTTACAATCGGTCCCCTTTACCTCCTCCTATCCTCCATTCCCTGACAATGTACACATTTTACGACCTTTTTTTTTAAATTTACCATTTAACTAAATTTCCCTAACACCCAACTCCCTGCCTTTTTCCTATCCCAAGATCCATTTGTGATGTTGCTGTTGTTGGGTTGTTTCAGTCACATCCGACTCTCTGTGACCCATTCAGGGTTTTCTTTGCAAAGATACTAGAGTACTTTGCCATTTCCTTCTCCAGCTCATTTTCCAGATGAGAAAACTGAGGAACAGTTAAGTGACTTGACCAGGGTCACATAGCTAGTATCTGAAGCTAGATTTAAACTTAGAAAGACAAGTCTTTATGACTTCAGGCCAAGCGCTCTATCTATGGTGCCACCTACCTGCCTTCCCTTTGTGTATACCCTTTAAAAAAATCTTAGTATTTAACATTTTTTTTAGATAGCTACACTACCCTATTTAATGTCTGGCATCACATTATGAACCTCCTGCATTATTTCTTTTTCTTTTTTTTTTTTTACTATCCAGTCATGTAATTTCACTTCAAAAAAGCATGGAAAGAGAACAAGGCACATTTCAATTAGCTTTTTGTTTGGTTTTTTTTTTTGACTTGTTTATTTACTTTTAGTTTACAAGATTCAGTTCCATAATCCCTTGAGTTTCAAATATTCTCCCCTCCCCCCCCCATGGCGGCGTGCAATCGTGTATAGGATCTGCAAATACTTTCACATTGTGCAACAGTCTGGTTGTATAGAAGGGTTGTAACCAATGAGTGAACACTGGGAAAAAAGAAACAAAACCAAACATGAAAAAGAACGAGAGCATGTATTGCTTCAGTCTCCATTTAAACTCTGGTCTTTCTAGATCTTTCTCTCCTACATTATTTCTACCAATGGTTATGAAATATCTGATAAGAATGTCACTGGAAGATATATATTCATTTGCAGAAATATTATTATAAAACTTTATTTGTATCTTTTCACAGTACCTAACATAGCAGACATACAATGTTAGGTGAATTAATTTGTTGGATAAATAAACCCAATATTAATAAGTAATCAACAGGGAAAGGGTCCCACTTCTGAGTCTGCCTGACAGATTGGTAAGAATTACCATTATGATGAGAATTTAAAGATATCAGTTTCTGCTGCTTTCTGATTCTGATTTACCCTTCATTCCAGAGCCTGTCACCAAATCCCTGCATTCGTGAGCAAGGTCTTCAGCTCAGATCAAACTTATCTACGCTGTTTTGTGCTAATGGTGCAAAAATTCTTAGAAGCATTAAAGAGATGTTTTATAGTTGTAAAGTTGTTATGTAAAAGCAAGTTTATGACATTATAGGATTAGTAGGTTCCGTTTTGTTTTAGAAAAATCACACTGTGGGAAATAATGGGAGGAATTTTGTTTCCACATAATTAAAAGTGTGCCTATCTTTGAGTGACAGCAGAATGTGGGTCACAGATGACTGGTTCTAATCAGAGCTGAGATCTAGCAGAACCAGGCTTCTGATCAGGTAGGAGGCTAGAAGCTCATATGGATGCTTGATGAGCTGTTTGAGGGGAAGCATGACATGGGCAGTTCAGGAGGCTGCACCTAGCCAACGGAGAACAAGACGGGAAATTCTAACAGAAGCAGTATAAAAGGGCTCACATTTGTCTGAGTCAGTGTACTCCATTAAGGGTGCTACCCATTTATTCAGAAAGAATAAATGTAAAATAAATACAATGAAAATCTTCCCGGTTTTCCAATGAATATTATTTATTCCTAGACTAAGTATATTTCTAACAATACTTTCCTAGATTTGTACCTCGCTTTCCTGAGGTTCCTTTTAAGTGATAGTGCCAGATCAAATTTTCAGTAAGTCTTTCAAAACCTTTATAATATTTCTACCCAAGGTGAAATTTGGAATCAGTTAAAATTCTTCACTTTTAATTACTTGTTTCTAGACAAGATTTGCTGAAAACTTTCAAAGGCTTTCTTTGTGGATGGGAAAGGGAGAAGACAGTATTTTGAATCTTAATCTCTTCTTTGCATCCTATTTCACCCTCATGGAGGCATTTTATCCTGTCAACTACCCCTAGGCCTTGATACTTTCTTTCAAAAAATTTATTTTCAAGTTTTTATTCTGAGTTTAGACAAAAAAGGGAAATTTTCTATAAAGTGGAACAAAGAATACCATAACCACGAATCTTTTCCATATTACTTAATTTTTTAAAAAGTAAATAATAAATTGCTTTTAAAACTACTGGGCTTGATTGTGCCTTCTCTCCTTTATATTTTAAAAAAATGTTCCAATGATCTTCCTTTTCTTCCTTCCTTCACCATAAATACTCCTACCACTCCCAATTAAAAAACAGAAGGGGAAACACAACACCTTGCTAACAAATATGCATAATAAAGCAAAACAAATACACATCATTTGATAGTCTGATCCCTCATGCACTGAATCATGGCCTAATCTGTAGAATGATAACTCACATTTATATTTATATGCTTTAAGATGTCCCAACTCTATTTCTTGAAACAACTCTGTGAAGTTGATATCCTTATCTTACAAATGAGGCTGTTACAAGTAATATGATTTGTTCATGGTCACACGGTTATTAAGTACCTGAACTAGGATTTAGGCTTCTGACTAAATTCAGAGCTCTTTCCCTACTCTTATAAAACATAAGTTTCTTGTAGTCAGGAACCAACCTTTTTGCCTTTTTCTTACTGCCACGCAAAGGATCTTTTTGCATGTAGTAAATACTTACTATTTGCTGAAATGAATACCAAATTTGGTAACTCAGCTAATGCTTTAATTCTACTATGCTTCTACTGGAGATAATGAGGGATATGAGGTCTGTTACCTTCTTCCTACCATACCATCCTTTTCCTGCCCTGCACCCTTCCCAATCAGATGCCAGGCTCCCATGCCTGGCATGTGCCAGGAGGTGAAAGGTCACTATACTTAGCCATCCCAGTCATCTTAACTACTTTGCCACACAGGTCGTCATGATATCCTCCCTTCTACCTTTTGCTCTGCGAACAGTAATTCATGTTTCTGGAAACAGAACTTCAATTGGTCCAAGACTCCATTCTCCATCCATGTGATTTTACCCTTCCCTGACTGCTATGCCCTTAGAAGGGCTGTCATCTTCCCTGTTAAAATCTAACCTCCTGGAGGACATGGATGGTTTCTTTTCTGAATTTATGTCTAGTGCTTAGTACAGTGCAGGCATATAGTATGTGCTTAATAAATGCCCATTCATTCATTCATTCTTACCCTCAAGTCTGAAATGCAATGAATAGCTCTGCCTTCTCCACTTGTGAATACAGCAGTGAGTATCCACCATGCCTATTTTTTAAATTTACTTTGTTAAATATTTCCCGTTTACATTAATCTGGCTCCAAGGAGTGCTGTGGGCCATATGTTTGATACCTCTGGTGGAGTCAATAGAAAAAGAGACTGGGAATAAAGAAGACCTGGTTCAAATTTCACCTCAGACTCTTAAAAACTGTGTGATCCTCAGCAGCCTCTTAACCTCTCTGGTCCTCAGTCTTTTCATCTATAAAATGAGGAGGCTGGCCTTGTTTCCTTCTAAGGTCCCCTCCAGTTTCATATGTATGATCCTATGATTCTATGAAATGCTTGATGCTTCCGCTGAGTTTGTTTCCAGTATCTAAGAAAGATCATTGACTTCAGGGAGTAACACACACACACACACACACACACACACACACTCTCTCTCTCTCTCTCTCTCTCTCTCTCTCTCTCCTCCCCCCCCCACCTCTCTTCTTCCCTTCCTCCCTCCCTCCCCCCTCCTGTTCTGGGTGATGGAAGCTGACATTTCAAGGAGCTAAACGCTAAAGCGCCTCTGGTTGGGACCTCAACGGTTCTGAGAATGAAACTAAAGCCACGCAGGGTATCTAGGTTTTTATTTTTATTTTTGGGGGGCTGGGAAGTAAGCTATTGATTTTACGTTTGGTCTTGCTCTATCAGAGGAGAAAAAGGAGCAGCAATAAAACTACCTAATGGTGGCAAACGGACAGGTGTTCAGAGCAGAGAGGGCCAGGAATGAAAAGCTAGGCTCTGGGCAAAAGGCAACAAAGGTGTGAAAAGATGAAAAGAAGGGCCAAGAAGCTGCAGGATGATTATAAAGCACACAGTAAATTTTCCTGGTATATGAGGTATTTTAGGAAACGATGCAAGACAAAGACATGAGATGTGGGGCTTAGCTCCTCCATGACAAAATGCTCTGGGGGCTAGCATAGAACAGCTGGAAGGAGCTGTGTTTCATAACAAAGTATGTGAGCAAAGAGGTAGAGAGAAGCCTGAGAGGGAAGCACGATTTATGTGTAGATCAGGTTTCTTCCTATTGTAGAAGCAAGTTCAGGGCAAGGATACCACAGTAGCCAAAGGTTACAACAAGCTATTTCAACAAACCATTTGCTATTACAAAGAAGAGAAACCAATATAACCATAAACTTCTAAACCAATATAAACAAATTCTTTATTTGTAACAAAAAAACCCCCCACCAAAATAACAACCCCAAACAAGAACACAATGGCAACCAAACACTAATGTCTGGGGACAGCCCATTACCACCCTAACCGCGCTCACGCATCAGTCCGTGGCTGAGCACGCGGCCAAAAGGCGCACTGACTCTTGCGGACGAGACCTAAGATCCAAGCTCTATGACGGACGCTCTTAGAGAAAGATGCTTATTACGCTTTTCCCCATGAAAGAAAATGACTATATATCACTTAGTACAGTACTAAGGCCAAAGAAAAAAGGCCTGTTTTTAGCTTGGTTGGAAGCACAAAGTGTTAAGCTTCTCCCTGAGGGTGGAGGGGATCCAGTGGAAGCAGTTTTTAATGAGCACTATATTTACAATCAGAAGATTTGGATTTTGAGTTCTGGCTCCCCTGCTTATGAGCTCAATGCAATCATTTAACTTCTAGTTTCTACTTCATCTGTAAAACAAAGATAATACTATTTGTTTTACCTACTTCCTCAGGCTGTAAGGATGAAGACAAATCCTCGGAAACCACGCAGTAACATCTTTGGTATCCCATAAAGTACTACAAGACTGTTACCTATTGGTGGCACACTGTTCTGGCCCAGGTACCTCTGCTGCGGAAGCTGAATGTGCCGTTTCCTCTGGGCTCCGACCATGCCAATGCCACCTCACCAAAAGGGGAGCATGCTGGGCATGGGTGGAAGTAAGAGCTTAGAATTCACAAGAGTGCTGCAGTAAACAGCCCACAGTTCTCAGCCAACACAGAACATTTGTTTCAGGTTTTCCTCCCCCCTCCAAAAGTTCAGAAGTAAAGCTATCATACCTTTCTGGTTTATAAATAAAGGATCAGTAGCAACCTTACTTGTACTCATGAAGAGTTGTTTCATTTATCTCTGATGATTTATGAAACAAATCTAAAGCTTCTATATGCCTAAACCCTGGGATATCTGTGTGTGCCCCCTTACAGACTGTTGGCTGGTTCCACTAATAAGGGCAGAGTGCTACTCTACTTTCAAACCAAATTTTGTAGGTAAAAAAAAAAAGGAACCAACATGGAAGTCTGGAAAGTTAACAGACACTATACCTAACTGCCTTGGAATTCTACATTACTACCTAGGAGTCAGAATGAAAATACAGAGCAGAGGCTACAATTCTTCAGATGTATTGTCATCTAACTCTCAACTTGTTATCTAATTGTATGGTATCTCTCTAAAAACATATTCTAGGACAAGGGTTCAAATCAGATACATAGGCAAAGGATGAGTATATTCAAGCTTACAGATACATGAAAAGCAAGAGAATGGCTCGCCCATGTACAGTTCTCTAGAATCCAAGAAGATAAAAACAACAACATTAGGTACACTGGGAGTTCATGGTAGCCTCTGCCTGTGCACAGAGGGAACCCTTCCTAAGGATAGTTCCATTAGAAAGTACCACTGTGAAGTACAATGCTCTATCTAAAGTCTGTCTTCTGCAGATCTTAGCTGAGCCAATTTAACTCTGAGGTGGCGTAAGGAACTTTTGGCTTCAGTCAACTAGCTAAAAATTGCCTACACGAAGAAAATTCAGGTCCCATTCTAATACCATTAACCTTAGTAGAGAATACCTTGTAATTAAAGCCTAAATTCCTATAATGTCTTATTTAAGGGAAATCTAAAATCAGGATAATAACCCCATTTCCAGGTCTTTAGCAATTTAACTTACCCCATCAGCCCTGGCAATACATCACAGACATGTTATCAGTCAGACCATAAGGAAGCATTCAACTTTGAAAAGGTCTGTCCTAGGAAGCTGCAGTCAGAAATATTATTTCTCAGAGAAGCTATTTCTAAAGGTAGCTCATAATGGGGAGAGGAGGAGAGAGGAAGAAGGTGTTCATTAATGTTCTCTCCACAAAAAATAAATGATAGGCCTGCAATGGTACTTAGGGGGAGATGCTTTTTCTTCTAAAGCCCAGGGAAAACTCATACTTTCATAATTACTAAATTTTCATGTTTGAGACAAATGGGAAATGGAAAACCTTCAGCTGTCCTAATTTCTGGGTTCTGAGGACATGCAAGTCAAGAGAGCACACAAGCTAACATCCATCATGCCTGAGTCACACTCATATGACCACAATATTTTCCAAATGCAGGACTTTCACCAAGAAACTGATCAGTGGCTAGTGGAAACCCGCCTAGATTATGCTCTCAGGTCTGGTGCCAGGGTGGGGGGTAGTGAGGCAGATATGTTGCTACTATAATCACGGGCAAGACAGAAAAGTAGGATTGCGTTGGAGAAAACAGAACATCCACAGAATAAGCTCAATCTATGGGAGCCCAAGCCACTTGAACACTAACCCTAGGCCAGAATGCTGAGGATCTCAGAACAGCCTTCATCTCCCTGCCTCCTGGACATTTTATATTGTATTCATTACACCCTCCCTTTCCTTCTCCTAAGGTAACCACAAACTGTATCTGTTTTTAAGGAGGCAAGCTCAGTGGAGGTCACCATGCTCAGGCTGTCAGCTCAGTGACAGCTCTAGTTACTAGGAAAGGGAAAAGGATTCTCTGGTCAGTTCAACTTGAGCAAGTTCCCTCCCTGCTGCTGGAATGGAGCCAGGCTTGTCCACAGCTATTGTACTTCATGATCTAACACAACATGGAGACCTTAGCTGAGGGCATTTCTCCACATGGCTCAGCGGATGCATTTTTCCTTTGTGGCCCTGATCAGCTAAGGGTTGAGAAATTCAGCCAAATGCAAAAGCTTCCCTTTCTTGTTGTACATCTCTGCAATATATTTTCAGTTTTTAAGCTGTGGTCATTAGGGGCAGAACCATACCATGGTACTTTGTGCCAGCAGGGAAAGGAAACATAATTAAGGTCTGAGGGTGGTTAGCTCTTTCCTGACACTGAACATTGCATACTTAACTCCCTAAGCAATTATCTTTTCCTCTCTTCCCACCCTTAGCCGGTACAAAAATTACTCCAAGCTCCTCCTGGATTGGCAGGACTAACTGAACTTCTAGCAGCCTGGTCTGGCTTCAAGTAGCTTAGCCAGATATCTTCTTAGCCCAGGAAACAACAGTCTAAAGCGTGAAACTTGGGGGGCTGTGACTGTCTGGCAAGAAAAGCCTTTACTAGGAATAAATTCCTCGAATCTGTCCTGTCCATCTTTCTAACCTCAGTGCTCAACATAGAATTTTCAAGTTTTGGAACCACATCTGTGCAGGGGGCAGCTAGTAAAGAACGTCTCCCAAAGCAAAATAGTATCTTCTCTGTGACCTGTAGCCTAGGGCACAGAGAGGTGGGGCTCTGCCTAGAATTCCACAGACAGTATTTATCTGAAGCAAGCCCAGAATCTAGGTCCTTCCTGATGTTGTCAGCACTCTAGCAAATACATCATGTGACCTTTTGCACTGTACTTAATTGAGCTTCAGGAATTGAACTGAAAAGAAAACCAGGGAGAGAAAAAGCATTCACTGCTAGGCTCATTCTGGGGACTAGCTATCTGTTTCTATACTCCCTGAGTATTCAGCTCCTTACCTAAAGGAGCAACACACACTCGTCTAGCATCGACTACAATAACGGCAACAAAACCAGGGAAATACAAAGTTCCATTTTCATTGCTTCATCCTTACCTTCCACCAAATGCCGCTGGCTCCAAAGGCAGGCTTACATTTAAGATAGGGAGGTCTCTAAATAATTTTAAGAAATTAGCTGAAGGATTGAGGGCAGGGAAAAGCTGGCCTATGAGAAGAAGCGTCCCATTACAAGTCTAAGGAGAAGTAGAAGAAAGTACTTTTAAGTTAAAAGAGGAAAAATAAAGTCCATTGGGAAGGCTGCTAATTAGTTTAATTAAAAGGTTCACAGAGGGAGGACAAAATATTATTTTAAAGCATTCCATTTGGATTTTGTAGATATCCTAAAAGGAACATAGAATGCGAAGAGAGAAAGCTGGGGATGTCAAGGCTCAAAATCACTGCTTCTTGATCATATACCAGCCTGTTACCATGGGGGTGACAGTGAAGGCATAAACTAAGGGAAATACAGAATCTGGCAAGAATAGAGGCTATCCATTATCACCACTGTTATTCAATATGGTACTAGAAATGTTAGCTTTAGCAATAAAAGAAAAAGAATTTGGAGGAATTAGAATGGGCAAAGAAGAAATTAAGTTATTACTCTTTGCAGATGATATACTTAGAGAATCAAGTAAAAACAACTACCTGAAATAATAAACTTTAGCAAAGTTGCAAGATATAAAATAAACCCATATAAATTCTCAGTATTTCTATATATTACTAGCAAAGCCCAACAGGAAGAGACAGAAAGAGAAATTTCACTTAAAGTAGAAGGCACTGTGGTAGGGAGATCCATCCTGCCCTACCTCAAAGTCAGACGGGCAAGGGAGAGGACAGAGGAGTGAGCAGATTGGGGGAGGGGTTATATAGTGGGATGGCTGTTTTGAGGTGCTGGGTAGGGGAAAGATGGGGAGAAAACTTGTAACTCAAAATCTCATGGAAATGAATGATGTAAACAAGAAAATTAATAAATTTATTTAAAAAATAGAGTTACTGTAGAGATTATAAAATATTTGAGAGTCTACTGCCAAAACCAACCTAGGAATTATATGAACACAATTACAAAACACTTTTCACACAAATAAAGTCAGATCTAAATAACTGGAAAAACAATTGTTGCTCATGGGTAGGTAAGCTGAGCTAATATAATAAAAATGATAATTCTATGTAAGTTAATTTATTTGTTCAGTGCCATATCAATCAAACTACCAAAAATTATTTTATAGAGCCAGAAAAAATAGCATCAAAATTCATCTGGAAGAACAAAAGGTCCAGAATATCAAGGGAATTAATGAAAAGAAATGCTAGGGAAGGTGGCCTAGCCATACCATATCTTAAATTGTATTATAAAGCAGCAAACATCAAAATCACTTGGTACTGGCTAAGAAATAGATGGGTAGATCAGTGGAATAGGTTAGAT
>JAQQSU010004414.1:0-14086 GCA_028627135.1 Pseudochirops cupreus
AAAAAAAAAAGTAGAGCAGATAGCCAACTTTTATGAAAATTTGAAATATTCATTTGTTTCATTCATGTATTTTATGACTCTCCTATTTTGTACCCCAACTGACCCTTTTGGTGAGAAAAGCCAATATGGGCACAACAATAACCAGGAATGGTCAATGTGGGCACCATCCATTTCATGTGTCGCCCCATTCATGCCTGGGTCTATTCTGTAAGACCTTGTCCGCTCCTAAAATTAAAGGCACACCATAAATGCAGAGCAATACTATTTCTTTCTGATATAACAAGGTATACTGCCTCTCACCAACTTCTGCAGCACTTTTTAAAATTAGCCTATAAAATTTTCATGGCTGCTTCAAAGCATTAGAGTGCATATAATGGAATGAAGTTGTCTGCAATGGTGAAAATTACTGAGATTATGTGAGTAATACAGCTTAAACCTCAACATAGAGAAGAGGTCAGGGAGGGGACAGGTGGTGTTAGAAACACCTTTTAAAAAGGTTCTTGTAATTATCTCTTTAGAAACTAAAATAAGAGAGGAGAACCCTTGTTTTGGGGTAAGGGCAGGTGTACTAAGAGTGGTCCTGATTGACTATAAGGAATTCTCCCTGGACCATCTAGAACACAAAGTGATGTGCTGAATTTCCTCTTCAGGACTTTGGGGACTGCAACTTTTCTAGGCCAATTGAAAATAGTTCTTTGGCAGGGATCGGGGTGGTTCTTCAACAGAGACCAGGAAAATATAGCAGTGCATGCTGGGTTGATACTTCTCTACAGGGAATTAGTTGATGTAAGTGCTACCTCATGCATGAGATTTTTTCTGATGCCCCCAGTTGTTAGTACCTCTATCCTTGCCCCCAAATTGCACTATATTCATTTCATATATTTTTGCATTTACTTATTCTGTATTATAGATATTGTTGGACTTCTAGCTACCCTGTCACCTAAATACTTTTTGACCATTTACACCTTGGATGTCAACAGATCAGGGATTGTTTATATGTTTAAATTTATTACTTTGTTGATTTATGGACTTAAGAAAATGGTGGAGAAAGTGTTAAGAAATCAAATGAAATATTAAAGCTCATCATCTCTACTTTTTTGAGATCCCAAGTGCTACATATTTGCTAGCACACGCCTCTTAATGCTAATCTCCCTCTTTATGTCATTCTTTTTTGGTAGCATCCCTGCTCCCCCTATTTCCCAGGTTCATGACTTCTTTAAGCCACTCTACTTCCTTGTAGGCAATCTCTTTCCAAAACAGAAAATAGTTCAGTAGCTTCTGAAGATGTGTTCTACGAGCCAAAATGGAACCTTACAGACCTTGGTCACGCTCATTCTATTGACACTGCAAAGGTATATAATAATGATCCCAAAAGGCAGCTACATAGACATAGCTGGGGTTTCTAAGCAACGTGCTGGCCCCAGCATCCTGATTCACTATATTCTTATTTTTTCACATGTAACCACTGAAAACAGTCTCACTATTAACTCACTTCCCCCAAAAATATTTTCCTCTTTTGCTCTCAATGTCAATGCAACATCAAGCCAAAACCCCATCTCAACACAGTCACTCATTTTGCTGCCAAGAGCCTATGCTTTCATGTTCCAAATGGAATGGCATTAATTATTTCCAACTGCTTCTAAATATGGCAGGAATTGCCAGGACCTTCAGCCTCTTCATTTTATGGATGAAGAAACTGAGGCCCAGAGTGGAAGGACTTGTCTCAGAGGCCAAGCCTGGATTTGAAGTCTTCTCAATAGAAATCCAGTGTGGTTTTCCCTATAGCATGCTGTCTTGCATGCCTTGCTCTCCAATGGGGCAGCTAGGTGTTACAGTAGATAGAATGTTAGTCTGACAGGAAAATTCATCTTCCTGCTTTCAAATCTGGCCTCAGACACCTACTGGCTGTGTGACTCTAAGCAAGTCACCTAATCCCATTTGCCTCAGTTTCCTCACCTGTAAAATGAGCTGGAGAAATAATGGCAAACCATGTCAATATCTTCGGAAAGAAAACTCCAAGTAGGGTTACAAAGAGCCAGATATGACTGAAAAAACAACTGAACAACAACTCCAGTGTTTTGGTTTCACTGTGTTATTCTTTTATTTATATAATCAGCCAGTTAGCACGGGGGACAGAACAATGACCCTGGAGCCTTCCATGTAAATCCTGCCTCAGACACTTATGAGTTCTACAACCTGGGCTGAGTCACTTAACCACTTTCCACCTCAGTCTCTTCATCACTTAAAATGGGGATAATAGTAGTTAGCTCACAGGGTTATTAAGTACTAAATTTTTAACAACCAACTCTCCAAAATATGTTCAAGTGACACATTTTAAAATTTAATCTGCCTCATTAACATTTTTCTATCACTTTAAATCTAGACAATCAACAAAACAATCCAAAAAGTCTAGCCTTGATTTGTTGACTTCTGAGGTATAAATGCTCACACCAAAAATTTAATAATCAGCTCTTGTGAGTCAGTATGAGCCAGTTCCAGTACATCAATAGCTAAAGAAGAAAGATAGTAAATGTAGTTTGGAACATGTGAGTTTGAAGAAATAGTGGGACATCCTGATCAAAATAATCTTTTGGCAATTGGAGAAACAGGTCTGAGACTCAGAAGAAGAATTATGGTAACTAGATAAAAAAAAAATAGTGAAGGAGTCAGAGGATCAAGGTTCAAATCCTGTCTCGCATTTTACTGCTTGTATGATCTTAGACAAAAGTCATTTTGCTTTTCTGGGTCTCAGTTTCCTCATCTGTAAATTCAAAAAGTTGAAACAGATGAGATCCCTTCTAACACTATAATTCTGTGAACTAAGCTTGCTAAGTCTATACTGCTTTCTGATGTTGTTCTTTACCTGTGGTACCAACATTCCCCCATTTCCCAGAGAAATCCACCTAAAAGTGACTGAATTTTACTATTCCCAGTGAGCTGGCTGAAGTGGAAGGTGGGTCTGAATTCCTCAAGGAAGGAATATGCATTGTCAGCATTGGACCATCTCAAGATGAAGATTAGCCCTGTGCACCTGGAATCTAGGCATTTTATTCTCTCATGGGGGCTTATCAGAAGAGGAACAGCCCCAGAGCTCCCAGTGATGAGTTTTTCAAATGATGTCAGTATTCCTACTGAACCATCATTGCTAGAGTTAAGGGCCTGGTCTATTAATCTAAGGCTTCCTCCTTATTCATCCAAGTTCACAATTTCCTTAAGTAACCCTACAATCCTATAAGCCAGTGGTTCTCAAACTTCCTAATGCTGCGACCCTGTAATACAGTTCCTCGTGGGGTGGTGACCCCCCCAACCATAAAATTATTTTCATTGCTACTTCATAACTGTAATTTTGCTACTGTTATGAACTGTAATATAAATATCTGATACGCAGGATGTATTTTCATTGTTACAAATTTAACATAACCCACAGGTTGAGAACCGCTGCTATAAGCAATCTTTTCCCAAAATAGAAAACAGGTCAGCAGTTTCTGAAGAAAATCTGATATAATAATATTGTGCTGTAAGAAATGACGAAGGGGATGGTTTTAGAGAAACCTAGGAAGACTTGGATGGACAAAGTGAAGTGAGAAGAACCAGGAAGACAATTTATACAAAATACAACAATACTGTAAAAGCAAACAGGTTTGAAAGACAGGAGCTCTGATCAGCATGTCATTCAACCAAGACCCCAGAGGACTTAATACGAAACATAGTACCCACCTCCTGATAGAGAGGTGAAAGACTCAGTATGAAACATATAGACGGATATGGACAAATAGATGGATATAGATATAGTCATAGAGAGATATAGGGAGATACAGATAGATTTGAGGAATGATTCATTCTGACTCCTAATCAGTTCTCAATTCTAATCAGTCTTAATCAGTTCAGTGTGATTCCATAAGGGAGTATGATTATCAGCAATTATTTTATTATTAAGTGACATACTCATCTAGTAATACATATTTAGTCAGTCATATATAATCAGTATAAAAACAAACATGGGCTAATCCATATTTTATATGGATTATATAGGAATAACTAGATAAAACAGTCTTATAAAAGTCCTCTATTATAGGCCTCATATTCACTACTTGTTTACTAACCACGAAGCTTACTTGCTCAACCACAGGAATGCCGATAAGAATATTTCCATCCTGTTTTGCTAAAATTCCATTACCAAGCCAAGCATGGGTGGCACAGTATTGGAAATCTCCCAACTTGGTTTTAGTGCCTCTGTAACCCTCATACCATCTCTACTTACCCAGCATGAGGAGGAACCCACCAATCTGATGACCAATTCTTCAGTGGAGAGATTCTCTGCTCATGTACCATTTCTAGTTGATGCATCATTTTTTGGCCTTCAAAGCAAGGTCTCCCAATTAATGGAATTCTATACTCTCACAACCCTGCCTCACATAAATCCAATTCACTTTCAAGTCAAGACATCACCTTCCTGATGTCATTGGTCCTCTTCAAGAGTAAAGGATAAACTACAACAATGGTATTTTGTGTAACCCCTCTAAAGTGTTCTGGTATCAAACTTGGTATCAAACCTTCTAAAAATAAGGCTGTGTAGGAAGAGGACCCCTCCAATCATGAGGAGGATCTGAGGCTCACTTAATTAGAGGGGACAATGGACCCTTTAATAAAGTGCCATTGGCTCAGAGTTCAGTTTCTTTTATTGTATGTTGGACAATTTTAAACTCCACACAGATATAGACATATAAATATGTATGCGTAACTGTTGATATAGATGTATAGTCATAGAAAGATATAGATATAAAGTCATAAAAATAAAAATAGATACATGTGTGTTTATATATGTTTATAAGTATATATACATGTTTATCTATACCTATATGTATGCTTTCCCTAAACACACACACGCACACACACACATACACACACATATGCCTAGGCACACATCTAGATATGCATATGCATGTACACATTCTACTCATGTGTATGTGTGTAGAAACATATATAAGTATACATAGATACACATACATGTGGGCATCCAGGCCCCAGTACAAGTCATTACTCCATTTACAGATTGATACCTGGTGCAAAGGAAAGAACCTGGGGTGGGTAGACCAGCCATGAGAGATGACAGAGTAGAAGCACGTAGGATAATGACAGTGACAGAAGTCAGAGAATGGCATTGGATAGAAGCCCCATCTTAAGTGTTGTGATTGCTTACATATCCACTAGAGTCAGCCATGAGCCTTTAGAAGTAAGTAGCCCCTACTTGGAGACCACCCCTCCGTCAAATAGTTTAGACAAAAGATTCTCATTTGTTAGATGATAGAATGAAAGCAAATGATTCCTGAATCAAACAAGTTGATCAAATCCATGGTATCTTTGTGTTCACAAATTAAGAAAGTGAAATAGCCCAGTGTTCCATAAGTCCCCAAGTATATTATGAAGAAGAATCAGAAAGTTGTTTAGCTAAATCCCATTTGTAAAACTGTTCTGGCAATCCTTTCCATTTGATCTGCTCGTCTGACCACTCTTTCTACTTTTTTCTCCTAAATTTCTCCCACCAGAGCCTCCTTCTCCCCTTTAATCAGTTTCAAAAGCTACCTAGATAATTGTACTATGAGAAATGGGAAGGAGAGGAGAGAGGAAAAAGGAGAGAAAGAGAGGAGGGGGGAGGGAGGAGAGGAGGAGGAGAGGAAGGAAAAAAATCATCACTACTACCATACAAGCATGCCCACGCACACACACACACACACCACCATCACCAGCACACACCATACACATATACCACAATGCATAATTTGTAATGAAGAAGTAGCAGCAACATTGAATTGGTGGGCAGAAGATAGCTTCTACCCGTAGTTCTGCTTCCAACACACTTTGTGAATATGGACAAGTCATTGTAGGTCTCTCTAATTCTATGAGTTTCACATTCTTCTTCTATAAAATGAAAACATTCTATTGTCCATCCTGGTCTCATACTCTAACATTCTATAGATTTTCAGTGGAATAACTAAATTCCTTTGGCATTGAAGGACTTATCACATTGTGAATACCAACTTTGAATTTGAATCACCAAAAAAAGATGCTGCCTGGGTGAGCATGGCTGGATAATCAAAGTCACCAGGAAGGAGTTGGGATTTCAAGTCTTGCATATGTCCATGATGATAACTTATTTTTTCTAAAGGAATTTTTTTTAGAAAGCATCCTTCAAAAATCTTGAGGAATAGACACTGCCAATAAAATATCGCTGAGTTGACAAAGAAGCTCGCTGAGATAACTGCATGGAATGTACCTATCAGAAAGAAAGCCAAACTTCCACATGACTGACACTTCTGAACAGTGATATTGACATGTAAAGAGCTCTAAAATTCTCAGTGATGTTCTGTCTATATCACAAAACAATAACATATAGAAGCATGTCATATTCCCTTCTCCCTGTCAGTCAGACAGAAAGAAAAGAAACAAAAGTGAAAATTTCTCTCTGAATTATCCATAGAGCAATAAATTCATTACCAGGAACCCGCTGTGTAGTATTTATTTACAGTAAACTAAAAAAGTCAATGTCAACTTTCCCCAAGGGGTTCCCAGGGAGGATAGCAGAGACTTTTCTTTGAAGATACAAAACATCACCTGTAGGGTAGATGAGAAAACAACATTCTGTGTACTGAAGACAGGGGGAAAAAACACATTTGCTTTAAATTATTACAAGTCAAACACTGGCAAATCAAAATATTTGAACAGTTTCATATCTTCACCCCAAACTGGGAGGCATCAGCAAGCTCTCTATGTAACATTTATGCATGTGATTAGTCTCTTTGCTTTCATGAGCCCTGAAGATTTATCTGTAAAATGAGGGGGTTTTAGATCAGGTGATCTCAGCGGCCTCTTTCAGCCCTAATGTTCTGTGATTCTATGATAGCGTGCACAAATATATCTCAGATTATGCAATGAGTATGCTCTTAAGAAAAGTGGCACACAAGTCGAATTTTTGTAAATTGGATCAAATGCAATAGGAAAACTCAAGGTTTAATGGAATCCTAAAGCAAAGCCTTCTGAAAACCAAATAATCATTCTTTTATTTACTTGTTTTAAAAGTTCAAATTTATAATTAATCACCTAGCACTTTTTGAATGTTTACTCTATGCAAGACACCAGGTTGGGCACTAAGGGGAGGGAGGTGGGTAGAGAGTGGGATACAAAGATATACAGGCTGACCCAAAAGTCATAGTGCAATCTCAAACTACTAAAGCTTACAATACACTAAGGGGTTTAGGACATCCTCTATAATTCACATTCTCCAGTAGTTTATAATCTGGTTAGGTGAAAAAGCATAAATATGAGAAACTATACTTCACCATCTTCAAGAATCAATCATTTTCAGACACTTGAAACTTACTAACTGTGTGACCCTGGGCAAGTCACTTAACTCTGATTGCCAGAAAAAGAATCAACCATTTTCTCAGCATGGTCATGCTCACTGCAACTCCTCTACACCTTGGTAGGTAAACTTTGTGTATTACTGTGAAAGAAAAAAAAATGTATTATATGTTGATCAACCTGAAGGTGGTGATCAAATTTAGCCAGGCTTGTCTTTGGTGCTCAGCTGTCACATGCCTCAATTGACTTCTCCACTACTATCGCCTTTGAGCCTTAGGAGACTGATATGCTCCTGTGTCTTACTCTTCCAATTGATATGTTTCTCCCAAAAACCTCCGTCTTGAGGAATGGGCTAACCACCCTTCACTTCGTTCCCTACTTTACTTCAAATTTTACCACTCTGCTTCAGCTGCCTTTACGCCCTGGAAGGTCCTTCTACCCTGCAGTCCTCTCCTCTCATTGGCAAATTCCTCCCAAAAGTTACCCTTTGTCGAAGAGCCCAGTCCAGTTATCCTCCATTCTTAACCCAGCTCCTCTTTCTTGAACTGTCTTTAAGAAATTTAAAAAAAAAAAAAAAAAGGAAAATTGTCCTCAGTCCTGAACGAGAATGCTGCAGAGGTCAGATGTGATCATTGAGATGGTATTCTTTGTAAACCTTAGAGTGCTATATAAATATTTTTTCATCATGGTTATTATCCTACAGTTAGTTACCAGGTCTCCAGTCTGGTGATGATTTCCCTCTCTGAGCCTTCTCATGCCTTCCTGCTGAGACTGACCAATGGTTTTAGAATGAAAACAGGGATGTGCTGGTGAATGTTTAACAATCAGGCTGGAGAGAGATATATACACATACATTTTTAAGTTTATTCAACACTGTTAACACTTTATTAAGCCTAGACAAGCAATAAACCAATAAAGTCCTTGATTTGTCATGATTGCTGATTTCTGAGATGTAAATTCTCCCAACGAAAATTTAATAATCAGCTCTTGCAAACCAGTTAGAGATAATTTGAATATATCCCTGGTCCTGAGCAACCCATTCTCATTCTGCAGTGGTGGTGTTAATGCTGTATGAAAGAAATCAGAGGCTGCTAAGAATCATTTGATTTTTATGTATTTATAGCTAGAGTTCTTAACCTGGGGCCCACAGCCTCCGACAAAGGTTCATGAATAGATTTCAGCAGGTATGTGGCCTCAGATGGGGAAAAAAAATGACATCTTTGTCTTCACTGCCCTCTAACTGAATTTTATCATTTCCTTTAATTATGAATGTTGTCCAAAAAACATCATTCTGAGAAGGTAACCATAAGTTTCGCCAGCCTGCTTTCTCTCTCTCTCTCTCTCTCTCTCTCTCTCTCATACACACACACACACACACACACACACACACACACACACACTGTTAACAACCCCTGATTTAGAAACTTCAATTTGATTGTTGGTACTCTAAATATGAGATCCTTGTCCAATGACCCAGGAATAGACAATGTCACTTGAAGAACCAAATCACATTACTCTTCACATTGTAACTACATATGAAACCAGGAGAAAGGATCACATTGAGGGAAGGACAGCTAACAGATATCTCTTGGAGAAGAAAAGAAAGGGAGCTGGCAGAGGAAGTTTTATCATCTGCCCAAAGGCAGTAATAAACATTATTTCATAGAATTTTTGGTGATTTTGTATCACATTACTAATAACAAGTATTTGGGAAAAAAACACCGTGAAAATAAATACATCTTATTACTAACACTAGTTAATAAGGATGAAATGGTAGAATAATTCTATAAAGACCATGATAAAAGCATCCAAATTAAATTCACATTCATTCTGACACATGGTGGCTTTATTATAAAGGTGGGAAAATTCAAGAATGGGAAGAAATAGATGGGAAAGTATAGTCCAAGAAAAAATAATGAAAGGGGCTAAAGAGTCATAGATTATCCAGAAGCCTCACACTTTTATATCATGAGTATTTTATTCAAGGAAAGAGTTAAAGAACAATTTGAAACAATAGATGATGATAAATTGTCTGTAGAAAGAACCTTAGAAGTAGGAGAGTACAACCCCTTCACTTTACCAATGAGGAAAATGAGGCTGGAGAAGCTGAATGATTAACCTAGGTATAGGTAATAAATGGATTGGAATTCTCTCCCTCTGATTCCAAGTCAAAAATCCTTTCATTGTACCACCATCTAGTGCATTCTCTCTCTCTCTCTCTCTCTCTTTCCTCTCTCTCTCTTTCTCTCTCTCTCTCTTTCACACACACACACACACACACACACACACACACACACACACACACAGAGTCACTGGATCAATTAATCAGTTTAAATGAAATAGTTTAAATACTTATCTATGATAATTATTGAGTAGGAATTTATGTATGGCACAGCCCTTAATGTGTACCAGTCCATGAGGTATCCATTTGTAAGACTGAACTGATGGCCTAAACCACGAGACAAGAGCCAGGGGAGTTTACGGGTGATAGCAGCTACCTCCAAGTAAATTATGCCTGTGTATTCATTCTAGGACATTTACTACTTTTGCCTATAAATACAATTAACATGCTGGATTTATTTTCAAAGCACAAAGTATAGTTATAATTTATCTTAAAGCTTTTTAAGGAGAAACATATACACCAGTATCGAAGGATTTTTTTCTGGTTTACTGAGGAACTCAAAAAACATCTTCATTTTCCCTTTAGGTTGGTTCTGGCATCTAGCTGGATTTTGCTCTGGAGTGCAAAGATTCTTTAAACAAAGAGTAGGTGATTAATCAGCTATTCTTTTTTCTTCATTCCAAACCTTTCCTCCCTAAATGGAGTTTGACTCCAGCCAGAATGTTTAAAAATGGAGGCTACTAACAAAAATAAACCATTCAAGAGTTATTAACATAACATCCTTGGTTAATAAATTTAGAGCTAGAAAGTACATTAGGGCCAGCTAGTCATTTTATAAGCCATTTTATAACCATTTCATTTTATAAGATGAGGAAACTGAGTCTAAGAGATTATGTGACTTGTCCAGGATCCCACAGCTAGTAAGAATCTGAAGTCAGTCAATAGCATTTATCTGGTGTCATCTCTATGCCCAGAATTATATTGATGCTAAGAAGGATATGAACCCAAGTTTTCTTGACCTAAAGTCCAACTAGGCCATAGTCATCAATCACACAGAAATAACTCTCAAAGAGAGAAAAAAAATGTACGTTCTAGAAGACATCAGATCATAGATTTAGGCCTGGAATGGACCTTAGAGGCCATCTTTGATGAATTCCTCATTTTCCATATGAGGAAACTGAGGCACAGAAAGGTTAAGTGATTTGTCTTGGAATCACAAAGGTAGTAAATGTTTGTGGTGGGATTTTTACCAAAAACTTTTTGACTCAAGTCCAACTACATCATAATTGTCAATTACATGGAAATAACAAACAGAAAAAAAAAGATTAATGGGATATGGCAGTCTGTCTGAGGACTCCATAATTCTTCAGGCTCACTTAAAAGTGGAGAGTTGAACTAGAGACCTGACTGCTTCTGATCTCTTTCCTTTTTTTGCAATCTTCCTTTTCAATTAAGTAAAATCATTCCTCATTTCTAGCGTGTAAGAGAAGCAGAACACCCAAGTGATGAATCCTTATGGTTTTTCCCATAGATCCCCTAGCCCACAGTTCTTTCTCTGTCTTTCATCCTTTTGATTCCACACCATCATGGTTTTCATTCTGAGGTATTCCATCATGTAGGGGAGGAAAGACAGTGCAGGTGGGCAACGGGTCCATCGAGCAGGCAATGGAGCGTGGAAGCAAGCCGCAGATAGGGTGCTTAAGCACACAAACAAAATCCACACGGCAGTAAATTACTGTCATTACTTGAGGAAAGTTCCCTGGACTGTGCTGGATTGGCGGTGTAATAATAATTACGATGCAAACAAAGTAATAATTAAACAAACAGTAGGACTTTTGTAGGCCTTTGCAAAATGCTTTTTTTTTTTTTACATCTGATACCCATGAACAGCAACTGAATACAAATGTGGGCATAGGTATGCCAGCTCACGTCCAGCCTTCCGAATTCAATAGGCCTTACTGGCCTGCACCGGGCCCTGTTCTAGGACCTAGTCCCTGCCTGCCAGAGCAAGTTTTCTTCCCATGTTCATACTTCACAAACTGGTAAAACCAGGAAATAACCAATAACCAAGGCAACCTTGGGGATTTTTTTTAAACTGGACAGAGCCAAGGTGTAGAGTGTGGAGCCTCTGGTTCATGTCAAATGCTACATTCTCCCATTATCTCAGCCAAACACATCTGAAGTTCTCAATGCTTGGTACATAAGTTAGTTGTTGTTTTTTTTAAAGAGTTAATTTGGATAGAGATAAACACTGAGGGAAAATAAAGGAGGAACAATATCCAAATTATGAATTCTTAAGCTCAAACTTAAAAAAAAGCTAGTCATAGGAAAGGAGATGTAATTTTAGAGTTGAAAGGGCCTGTAACAGCACTCATCTCATCCAACTACCTCATTAGTTTTTATTTTTTTTATTTTTTTTGCTTTTTGGAGGAGGAAGGCAAGGCAGTTGGGGTTAAGTGACTTGCCCAAGGTCACACAACTAGTGTGTGTGTGTGTGTGTGTGTGTGTGTGTGTGTGCGCGCGCGTGTGCGTGTGTGAAGTGTCTGAGGCCAGATTTGAACTCAGGTCTGCCTGACTCCAGGCCCAGTTCTCTATTCACTGTGCCACCCAGCTGCCCCCCAGCTGCTCCCCAACTACCTCATTTTACAGGGAATTGAAGTAACCTGTGTAAGATAACACATCAGAGACACAATGAGAATTCTGACCAAAAGAATTGCAGTTGTTTCCCTTTATACATCATGCTTTCTCTAAAGACATTCAAACATACCTAAAATACCTTTTCAAAAAGTATAAAATATGAAATACTTTATTCTCCTTCCCAAGAAATTAAGTTTGTTTTAAATATTGATAACTAAAATTCAATAAATCTTTAAAGTTAAAATACTCTGTCATTCTGAAAAAGTTTTTTTTTTCCTTATAAACCTTTCACTTAACATCAGTTATTAAGAATTAATTAGGCTTCTGCTCTGTTTCAGACCCTATGCTAGGTGCTAAGGATACAAACCCAAGAGTAAACCAGTCCCTACCCTGAGGAAGTTTAGATTCTAACAAAGGAGAGAGAATGGATATCATAGATATAGATGGAGCCCCAGTGTGGTGTGCCAATACACCCTGGTGAGACCCTGCTCCTAGACTGATTAGAAGATATCTGGTGAAGAAAGGGAAACATGGTTCAATCAATAGACTTGATTTTATTTAGTCAACTGATGAGGTAATAAGGAGCTACTGGGAAGGCGGTGGGGAGAATATGGTTAGATCCAAATTTTGGGAAACTCACATAGCAAGTTATGTGGGAAATAGATTGGAGTGGGGAGAAGCTTGAGATAAGGAGACTAATTGGGAGAATATTGCCATTATCAAAGTGAAAGGTGATAGAGACCTGAATATCATTAGGTCCCTTACCCTTCACTTTCCCTTCACCATCTCCTGCCTGAGGAAAAAATATCTATTAGCATTTATACATGTATGTGACTTTGATCTGAACAGGAAGCCCAAGAAATATACCACTACCACAATGACACAGTTTACTCCCCTATATACCACCATTTTCTTTTGAGAGAAGAGTAAGACATTTTGCACATTTTTATCAGCATTATTTTGTTTTTTATTTCCTCCTCTGTGTTATGATTTTATTCTCACTGAAAATAATTTTAAAGTCTCCCCTCCTGCCCTAGATATTCCACCTTTTTATGGAGGAAGAAGAATTGAGATCCCAAGTGAAAGGGACAAATTGTGACACTTGGGGTACCACTGTGACCAGGAATTGTGATTTGGGGGCAACATTCTCCCAGTTAGTCTCCTTGTCTCAAGCCTCTCCCCATTCCAATCTATCTCCCACATAACTTCTTATGTGAGTTTCCTAAAATATGGGTATAACCATATTCTCTCCCCCCCAAAAAATTGGTGAGTCTTTGTGATGATACCCAAGACTGGAATATAGTGACAGGAGGGCTTTAGGGTTTGGGGGGAGGCAGGATCGCATTATTTCTTAACATATGCTCTTGAATAAATTCAGGAACAAGAAGGGAAAATAACATAGAAAGAACTGGTTTAAGACCAAAGGAGGGGGAAGCCAAGATGGTATAATAGAGAAAGCACTCAGCCGAGCTCTCCTAACATTCTTTTCCAAACAATTTTAAAATAATGCCCCACATTGATTTCTGGAATGTCAGAGTTAAGAAAAGGTCAGAGAGATATGATGCTCCAGCCCCAGACAACTTAGGATGTCAGAAAGAAAGATCTCTAACATGGAAGTAGAGGCTGACTTGAAACTCATGCGCATGAAACACCAGTGGTGGATGGAGGTAGAGGCAACAGAATCATTAGAAGCTCCAGGAGCTTTTGAGCTAGAGACAGTAAGGGGAACCGATGAAGAATCAGAGAGATATTATGGGGAAGCCCTGTGCTAGCCCTGGATGCAGGACCAGACTCTATTTGGCAACCTCAAGAACAGAGCAGAGAACTTTTGGTCAAAAAGAAGCAGAGGCAGTGAGGCAGAGTGTTGCTTTTGGTCACAAGGGATCAAGGACCCTAAGGAGCATCACTTTTGGTTCTCAGGAACAGAAGTCCTTCCTGGGTAAGAACAGAGTCCTGACCAGGAGACCA